>LQNK01000680.1:840338-888941 GCA_001586405.1 Phoebis sennae | reverse complement strand
ATACCCATGTATAATTGTAATAAAAAATCATGCTTGATATTATTTAGTAAGTAAATCACGTCTATTACTCTTGATCTCTCCAAAAAGAGCCATGGTAAACTTGGAAGTTATGGTATTCCAAGCATATCAGTAAAACAGTCTACAGTAATGCATTGTGTTATTATTCTTTTCAAGACTAAATTCACTTAATACACATATAAAAATCTCGATTAAAGCTGTTAATCATCTATACATATAATAAAACAGTAACCGAACCATTTCTGTATGCAATGTGTATGTTCTATAGATACCAAAACCATGGTTAAAATTTTTTTTTCTGTTTGTCTGTTTGTCTGTTTATCTGTTTGTATGTTCGTCAATCACGCAATAACCACCTGGCAGATTTTGATAAATTTTCACATGTTGATAGATCATGATTAGGTGCAAATTATAGGCTATATTTTATTTGAAAAAAAAATTTTTAGGGGTGGCTTCCCATACATGTAAATGGAGGGTAAAGAAATAAATATAAGAGTACATCATTAAATGAGGTGTCATTGGATAGGTCTTTGAAAATGAAATAGAGGTTTCTAAATGCGTTTTTTGCTTAAGTAAATATTTTTTGAGATTTACGCTCCTAAAGTCGTGAAAATGTCATACCACATGATTGTGAGATTTTGGTTGAGTTGCGGACATGCTTTTTTATACTCTTAACTTATAGATTAAGACGTTAAAACACTCAATGAATCCTCAAAAACCTTCAAAAAATAACTAACTCTCTGCCCGCGGCTTCGCTCGCGTTGACTTTTATTTTCTGTATTTTTAAAGAGGCGCGCGCTCTGTGAGATTTTGGTCAAAGCTATTTCCATAGAAAATTATTAAAAAAAACTATAGACACGCGCATATATCACTGGTCCTGCGATCGTAATTTTTTTAAACTTTAGTTGTGCTCCTCTAAAAATACAGAAATTAGTAGCCCACGCGTGCGTAGCCGCGGGCGGAAAGCTAGTCTAAATATAAAATTACAAGACTTGAATGTAATTCAAATATATCACCGCTTACACCACATAAACCTGCTTATTAAAATTTGCCTTAACTTATGTAACCTATACTAATGTGTAAAATGATTGATATTATATGTATTTATTATAGTATTAACATATAGCGTGGGTGTTTGCAGGGCCTCAAGCCCACACAGAGAAAGCAATCTGACACAAATAGGCCGGGACCAGCTAATACAAACGAATTAAGATTAATCTCGACTACTATTGTGATGAATGACACTTTGATAACAGCTGTAACACGAGTATAATAAAGTATTTAATCAATTAGTGCACTTAACGTCCGTCAAATGTGTACAGAGTATAAAAGAATAGAGATTATTATTGTATGGCAAACATTGAGTATACGGGTCGCATGATATACCTACGACAGAGAAAAGGAGATATTTGGAACACGAATGGGACGATAATACTAAGGGCCCGGCTAAACGGACACTTTGTTATTTAAAGTTACTAAATAATATCGAACTACGAAATAATATACGGAATAACAATATCTTGAATGAATTGAAAATGCCGTTGTTTTATTGTATACTTAAATTGTTCCTATCCAAGTTAATAAACTCATAGTAAAATACATCATGCGTAAATTGTTTATGGAAAAGAAATAAACAATTTCTATGTTAAACAGCTTTCTCCTTTGTAAGGAGAGCTTTTTAAGAATGGCCGATTCATGTCATAGCAAACATGAATCATACGGCTGAATGAAAACAAGCGCGTCAGCTTAAAGCGATACACGATCTTATTACCCGGAGAACACATTCCAACAATGATAACAAACACAAATATTCCCACGTGCATGTAATAGTGTTAAATAACACACATCTATTATTTTACGACGGAAGCAATGTCACCTCACATGTCCCTATTTGTGATAATTCGCTATGCTAGTAGTATTTCACTCATACGTTATCACAAAACATGTTAATTGGTAATTTACTGAGTCCAAAAGACCTGACATAAACGCTCTAATGTTAAATATATAAGCGTTAAGTAATTTTCGTTGCGTTGATAAATTTACTGGTGAAATTAAAAATCGATTAAGAAATGTGTTTTGGAATAAGCATGGTTGCTGATTAAAACCATAATTCAATAGTAATTTGTACCATGCAGTATTGGTTAGCAACAACACAATAATACTCAAAACTTTTGTTTTACATGCACAGTATTGATTTTGCATTGACTTCATTATTACGCATGCACAATATCAATTAAATTTAATTGTATTTATTTGAATGTTTTCCACGATGACATATTCATATAATAACAGTTTCGTACTTAAAATAAATATGATTTTCATTTAATAAATAATAGACAGACACAGAAAATATTAGAATTAACGTAATAACCTACGTTGTCACATTCCAAGCGGAAGAGTTCGTTATTAGTGGTTGTGTTCCCATAATTACATCGTAATACCAGGCTGGTACATGTCACTACACATAGCCATAGAAAAAGAACTTTCACCATTGATGTCTTGACACGTGGCACAGGAAGTTTGTGCGCACGCGTAAGCTCTTAGCACACTTCCACGAATTGATGCACTTCCTCTCACTACAATACCTTATTTCAATATCATTCGATGAATGCTCGAGGGATGTCTTCAATAGAGGAAATTTTATAGCGTAAATGCGAAAGTATGCCAGGAAAGTAGGAATATTGTACTATGAGTCTTAACAAGGCTTGGTAATAACCAAGTCAATAGACTGTAAATATTTAACTAGTAACTCAAACTAGAATTTTATAGAAGCAATTATATTTTATATCCATAATTTTTGTTTTCGTAGCAAGAACTCATGCTATGACTTTATTCAAAGGATATACTTAATGCTATTTCTATATCCATAAGAGATAATGCAATATAATCTGATTTGAAACCAAATTAAATTTAAAAAACCATTTAAAAATATATTTTTCCTGAAATTAATCAGAGAAAAGAACATGTTGAAAGGCTTATATTTAAAAAAAAAGTAAACCAGATTCAGTCCTCGATTACATATGACTTTTCAACTGAAACTAATTACATTTGTCTTCAAAGTCGACATAGAGTCGTGCACATAAATTAAAGCTGCTTCTTATTTGTGAATACGTCACGTCTTGCGAGCGGCCGACCTCATTCAAGCTCCTATCAAAAGAAATCATATGAATACACTATTCAATTTTTCAGCCCATTGCCAGCATAGAGCCGCGATTCAAAGGGGATTATAATTTATGAATCGGCTGCACACTCAAGTCACGATCCGGCCATTCATAAATAATATCAGTACCGAAGTTTAACGCCTAAATTAATTTAAGTTCAGAAGCCGAACATACCGAACATACGAAAGCGAGTTTAACCCAAATAACCATAAATAAATAACATTTAGCATGCAATTACTATAACAACTCTGAAATGGCAATAATCAAGAATTTGTCGGTGTCGTGGTGTTTTTGTGTGCTATAAAAGACCACCTTATGATAATAACTCGCAGGTATATATAATTTAAATGTCAAATGTATACTTAAAATACATTTTAATCCTATATCATGTTGCAAGTTGAGTTTCTTGTATCGCCGTATTTCATATTTACGTGTCTACTGCAGTTCACCCTCAATGTAATTACTTGCAAAACGACTTCAACGCTTAGGTAGCGTTTAGATACTACAATATTCTATTAAAAATACAACCGAAATAAATTTCTTCTATATGTTTACAGGGATAACATTAATTTGACGCAAAAAAAAAACTAAAAGTGAAAACCAATCCAATTTTTCTCAAATGTTACGTCTGACGTCACCGGCCAAGAGTGAGTATCGAAATGAACCAGTTGGGCGAGTGACCGCAAGTACAGGTGCTGGGACAGCGCGTGCGCAAGCTGCAAGCTGCCTTGCCATACCATTTTATTGTACATTCGTAACAGCTCACATGGCCTTTCAATTGTTTGAAAACATATGCCCATTTTTTAGATGCTTAGAATTTTATTGGTGTATTTTATGAAATATATGAAGTGCAATTAGGTTTCTAAGAATAATGTACGTTTTGTGTTCTATATTATACGGTCTGGGTACGGTGATACTAGTTAGATATATAAGTTAAAAAATCCTAAACATTAACAAACTTCTTTAAGAGGGCCAAATGTTAATAGACTAGAAATAAAACATTAAATAAATAATTGATTTTAAAAGTTATGGTAATAAGGTAACGAGGTTAAAAAGTTGTCGACAGCATTAGGTCAATATAATTACATAATATATAAAAAACTATATTGCTATCACCAAAGCCCCTCCATATTAATGCGACTTAAAGTCTGAATGCATACATAATTATGACCTTTACAACAAACAAATTAAAAAGCTTTTGCAGATGTTATTTAAATGTTTAATTTAGCATATAAATGTGTGCATTGTGTAAGTTTTTTTTCTATTATATCCTGGTGGCGATGTAGTAACGTTTTGAGATCGTAGTTTTATACTATTCGGCTATTTTATTATTCGCATTTCGTAAAAACTTGAATAAAATTTGAAAGAAGAATGTAGATAAAAATTTTGTTATTTCTAAAAATATATTCTCAAATTGTATTGAACCAAATCCATAAAAATATTACCCACAAGCTGATATACGGGGCACATATTCATACAAACAGAAACCCGAACCTCCACTCCGAAAAGGTACGTAACATTCCCACACTCGCTACTCGTATTTATTGAAAAACACGGAATCTCAGATTACCCAGCCTTGACTTAAGTAACTCGGTAAACTCGAATATTACGAAACGAATTAATAGATTTATCTCTAACTATGTTTGTGTACCGAAGCACAGTTACACATATTAAAGTGCTCATTCATGCACATGTTAAGTAGAATTGTTTGATTTGAACGCGATATTTCAAACCGAATACCATGTTTGATTCTCTATCATACAGCTGGGGAGATTGGCATACAGCTAAGCTCGAAAATTGATAATAACCTGGATTAACACATAGGTAATCTTTTAACCTTGGCATACGAAAACTAAGTCGCAGACTCATGCCTGTTTTTAATATTCCTAATGAAATTCAAAGGACGTGGAAATGTTTATATTAAACTTACGAGCGCGTAGTGTTGAAAGTGATACATGAGCAATAAAATTCAATCTCATAGTATTTACTACGGCCTACTGGAACCAAGTTTTAATTTCATCAACACAGATCACGTCTCTCCATTCAAACGATGCCAATGACCGCTTCTAAGAGTGGTAAGGAATACTTATGCAATCAAATCGAATTCCACCTCCGTCTACCTTATAAGAATATTGCCTTATTTATTGTAACACTATTCCGTCCAACTATTTTTCTATTGACCATGTTTTCACATTATATAAATAAGGTACGCCTTGACTTTGAACTTAATAATGGTGATACATTCCACTCTATCATTTAATTTTCCATAAAAATCTCTATTTAGTAGCAAACAACTTCATAATTCATTGGAAAGAGAAATTTCCTTTAAAGATATAAACAAACATCTAAGATTACTTGTCGAGATAAATGTAAAGACTAAACAGGATGGGGTTGCAGGTTATTAAAAACTCCCTGCAGTCATAATAACTCCTGTCATATTGTACGTTTTACCGACCTTACTAGAATCAAATTCGATTTGTAACGCTTGATTATTTACAAACAGGTGAAAAAATAAAAGCTCGCCAAATTATGACAGAATATTAATGCAATAAAAAGTTTTCATTGCCATAAGTAATCCTTTCATAGCGCAGCCTTTCACAATTTCACTAACATAACGATAAAAATTTGTACGTAAACAAAACCTAGAAGAACCCAGAATAAATGTTAGAGCTTATCTAAGGATCTATCTTATCTGAAGTAGTTTTAATAGGTTCGCCAGTGCTTATGTTATTTCCTATTTAATCGATGTGTTCCGTCGGCCATAAGATAAGAAGAATTGACTTAACGTAATCGAGCTTTATCGTAAATCCTTCTTCTGTATTATTTATTTGAATGAGTTCTATAATATATTATTGGGTATGATTATAAAATATACTTTATTCATTGAATACTAATATTTATCATCAATCTTTTATGGGAAGGTATTGAAGGCGTTGAATACGACACAGAATTGCTCCAATTAATATTGTGCGAATGTTCAAATAAGTCTCATACCTAATATATTTTTTGTTACGTATAATAATATCGATGAGCTATATTAATGAGTCAGATATTCTCAAACGTGTAAAACAATTTATTATCTGTAGTCGTTACATCCAAATTTATTCGGTGTGGTTGTGGTCGGAATTAAAAATATTCATAACTAATTTGGAAAACAAAAACTCATGTAATTGATTTAAATAAAAAAATATTAAAACCTATTACCAATAACTCTTACCAATTAAAATTATTTATGTATTGCGTAAAATCATCCAACACTATCTTTTGGCATTTAGAGTTACGACCTTAGGAAGTCTTCCTTCCTAAAAGATTGCAAGACAGAAAAAGATTTGATGCAGCCTCTTTTCTATTATTTTTAGTTAAATACTAACTGTAATCTAAAATTTGGTCTTAATAACGAACTCAAATAACATGACTAACAAGCTTTGAGATAATGTTTAAGTTGTAATCGAAATTGAAACCACATCAAAGCGACCATAATTAGATACCGTAAGCTCAATTTCACATCTGTATTGTTTCGCACACAAATTGCTCGCCATTACGCGAAATAGCAAACACCGCAATAACTGTCTCACTGACGCGGAATATGACTCTATTTTTATTGAAACTTGTTTTTTTTTATAATACAACAAATAATTGTAATGACACATAATCAGTACAACATATATAATAATCGTCTAAGGTTTAAAAGGGTTCTTCGAAATTACTAACAGATTTACTCTTGGGATTTCGGGATAAAAACGATTCAGACTTCTCTCGGCTCTCAAATTATCTTTCTAAAAAATTTCACTGATTGGGACAGAAAAAGTTAATTTTACAGATTGTAACAAAAAACTGTCATATTTTGAATTTTTAACCTAACAGAATCTGATGTGTATGAAATATCAAGAACCTCTTTCCACAGAAAAGTCAACATAAATAACAAAGAAAAGCTTCATTCATTGTTTTGTATTAGCAGAAATAGGACGGTCTACAATAGCGTCGTATCGCTGCACCGGCAAGAAGTTAATTAAATGAAAACAAGAAAGCTTCCTAATGAACGCTGCTAATAGCTGAACTTCAATGTTACTGGTTAGACCCTAAGAAACGTCGTTAGTGAGTATGAAGCCAAGAAATATTTCATTATTTTATTACCTTTGCACACAAAAGTAAATGTGAAATTATAAAGTAGTCGACGTTCTCTATTATCACCATAAAGGTTGACTACTTTAGAAACTATAATCCTTCTTAAAACTATGCATTAGGAATTAATTTATTTATCATTTTACCATTCAAACTATACTGAGCAATAAATTATGCTAATAATGTTGTAATTAACACTGTATTGAGTGTCTATGTTGAGCTTTTGTTGGTAGAATGTACACGCTGCACTAAATTTTTAATCAATTTTATTTTATATGCAAACCTTATCCTTGTAACGAACACAACTAATTAAAATCCTATATCGTTAGTTAGTTACTAAGCTTAAAAAAGAATGTTCCTGCTTTTAGACATATTTGTTATTTTCGTTCGAAACGATTGCGAAGTTATAAAACTATTTACGTAGCAATAAAACCGCACATGGTAAAAATCAATTTGTCACCTTGTACGTTTAACGAAACCAAACACCATAAAACACACATTGACCCTGCGGTTTCTCATCGAGCTGGTGTTTACTCCAGACACGTTCGACTCGAGAATCAATCGAGTTGGACTCGAATGAAGTCATTTCGTGCTCTTGGGAGTACTCAAGATATTTGCTTGACTTTGTTTGTAACGATCGTGCTGTGAATGCGGTAATATGAACCCTTGAATATCGAAATTAGCTTATTAGAATCTTTCCCATTGTTAGTAGCAGGTTTCAATGATATCGTACAATCGAGATTAACCTTCAAACAATCCTGCGTCGGTCTTATGTTAAACAGCATACTTAATGCTTGATTTATTACTCGAATTTAGTCAAGGGTACGACTAAATGAAAATCGAGTTGAAACCAAAGTCGAAGCGTTGTCGGTAGTAAGCTAATGTTTATACGGTCCGCCACGTCCCGACCATGGCCTCTTGTTAACAATAGCAACACATTGCTGATATTTAGTACACTTTACCACGAATAATGTGATTCAAATTATACGTGTGGTGATTTTACACCGGCTATAATACTTGGTTCTCGGTCACGATAACAAAATAAGCAGATGATGTATATTGTACAAGAGCATCTACATATTGTTTGTTGTGGCTTCAAATTGACATACTTTTATCTGATGAACAGAAAAATAAAATCGGAAAATGCAATACAGAAATTAATTATACCGAACCATAGCAGTCTCCGATTTTATACTACATTTCGTTTCGTCTGCGTAAAACTACAGTTAAACAAATATTTGCCATGCCAACAACTTTTTTGACACTTCTAAAAAAAAACACTTCTGACTATGAAAACTATAAATTTAATATTATGTCTTACATTCCTTCAATCATTGACTCAACACATCCCTAATTCATTCTTAAACGTAATAATATTTGCCAGCAAACCAGATCTCCCAAACCTGTTATCAAATCTCGTCAGACATTAAAACCAAATTTATCAAACATCAAGAATTTTTAATACTGTCTAATAATGGGTTATCTAATTACAGTAAATATAAAATTTCACACGGTACCAATTATTTAATCGAATACTACATTATAAAAGATTATGTAGAGTTCTTATAAATCACGTCATGTTTACAACGCATGTATAATACTTTACTTTTAGTAGAACACCACTAATGAATACACGTATTGTATCTGTTTTATCTTGTACGAGATCCATCGAATTTGCATGTAAGTTAACAATCGTCCTCTATATCCACCGGTAATTAGAAACCTCTGAGTCGGTAACGGTACGCAGTTTGTTGCACTACGACTCCCATAAAAGCTCTCAGACTTCCGTGATGAACAGTTTCATATTAGAAATACGGTTACGTCTCATGATGACATACCAAATCACAATTTAATAGCATTAACGTTTCCTACCACCCATATTATAAACCAAAACTTAGCATGCGCAAAAAACGGGAACAGTTAAACTGACACACGTCTATCTATCTTTATCAAACATAACGGTGAAAAGCTATTGAACATAAAATAAATAAAATTGTCACGCCCTTGTGCTATTGCTGATCATGTCATCCTATCATCACGCATTGCTTATGACATTCCTCTCTAGTTATAGTTAGCCCGTGATTTTCACAATACACTTGCTCATATTGCGGCTATGACAATGACTTTGAGTGATTGATGCGATAGTAATTTCCCACACACCGTTGTTCGTATCCGATACGAGTCCGACGACGGACGCAGACCACATGGCAGCTTAGCGCAATGACATCGCCTCAGGTGCCGCGAAACTAATGACAGAAGCGCTCGCAAACATGCTTCATGAACTTATTTCTATACAAAATTGATATTGACTTACCACTGTTAGGATCAGGAAGTGCATACAATATTCCACATAGAGCTGTAGAGATGCAATTCGTATTTTGTTCCACTAAGTTATTTTCGCATCCCACACGTTCTGACTGCGCCGGCTCAAACAACGTTAGATCCAATCCATCCATGTCACTCCTTGCTGATACACGATCTTCTTCGACAATCGTGTCACAAAAATTCTCTGGCGACTCGACTTCTTTAGGACTGCGACTACACACGCCATCGCTGAGAGGATCGCAGCAACAGGTGTCAGAGAAAGGCTCAAAATCTCTGCAATCGAACTCGCATCGCTCAAAACTGTCACAGGTGCAGGATGACAAAGCGTCTGATTCCGACCCTTCGACAACAAATAAATTGGCGCCGTTAACGTCTCTTTGCACTGCTTCCGTTTGGGTCGATATGAAAAATACATTGGAGGCATATGGCACTTTTTGTATTTGAACTCCAACGCCGTTATCCAATCTTTCGCTGGCATGATTGCGATCTTTTGGATGCGACTGGAGGCTCTCTACGGGCGAACGACAGTCTTCATAGCGAGCGAAGCTCGAGGTGTCCGTCAAATTGGAAGATCGATCTACGGAATATGCATCTGCGTAGGGATCTCCGGGATCGCTATGTAACGGCGGCAAGCGATAGGGAACATGAGACCGCGCTCCGTGGAAGATAGTGGTGTAAGGACAAGTATGCGGAGGTCGAGTGCGATCTGCACGGCGTGGATAGCTGGCGGCGAAGGGGTCGCGCGGCGGAGCCCCCTCGGCCTCTATAAACGCCTCGCTCGTCGACAGCACGTTGTATCGCCAGTCCGGCATCGCTAATACACACCATCACTTTACTGAATCACTAATACCCATCACATGTCCTCATATTTCACCAAAGAATATGACCTACTTTCGTTAACTTGAGTGAGTAAAATAATTTCACTACGGTTGGCATCCGCAACTGTGCAAATATTAAACAAAAACCAGTTATGCACTTAGAATGACATCATTGAACGCATGATTGCCTTTGCATGTTGTAAGCCTAAATAATATTATTAGCCTAGTTGATGAATACTTGAATTTAATTAATTAATTGGCATATCCCTGGCAAAGAATTATAAAAACTAGTTATTTTACTTTACTGAAATAAAATATATCGATGAAAATTTCACTAATACGAACAGTACAGTACTTGAATTCTATATTTCATTTACCTAACTTAAAAGAAGAAAAAGTTCTCTACGAAGAAAATGACTACCCGTGACATTAAAATTAAACACTAGACTGGTCAGTCCACTGCAGCTGGTGCAACAACATTTAGGCAGTAATTAAAAAACCTGTGGATAAACTGTTAATAATTTGTCCGTTAAGGAATTGTGTAAGTGAACAAAGGTCAATGCCTGAGAGTCGTGCTTAGAAAACGCAATTATTTTGTAAGTACTCTGAAATTGTTATAGGCGGCTTGATAATAACAGACACTAAGAGATGCGGGCTCGTGACGGCTCTAACGTCCATTGGGAACACTTTTTAAACTATCTGATCTTAACCTTTGAGTTACGAACGATAATAATCGAATGAGATTCGTGACACTCGTCTCATCACCAAAACTATTCCGTCATTAGCATAATACACAATGCGTATCATAAATTGTATCAACATATAGGTAATAAATAGTATTCATCATCAATACCGAAATTTTTATTTTTCATAAAATTCTATAGATAATAAACAATACAAACAAAATAAATTCTTCGATTTTATTTGTGTATAATATGTGTCTAATTATAGGTATCATGTATATTGGATAAGGTGGACATAATATTTCATTACACGGACATTCATGCGGATATAATATTCGTTTGAGCTCTCTACGAACTACAGATATACTAATTAATTAAAGAAAATTGTAATAATATAATAAGATTTTTTAAGTTTATTAATTTACTAGTCAACAACAACAATACAATGAAACAAACACAACTAACAATTTTTCGTGTGTTAACAACCATTAACTAAATTGCATTTTATCTCTACCGCATTACATAATCGTAGTTAAGTTAGATTCACGAAAGGGTCATTCACCAATATCTATTTTTACACGTGCTTTGTTGGTTCCCCATAATCTCATAAACGCCGCCCTAATTTTATAACGAATAATTCATCGGACAAAGAAATGGTTCAGGATAAACCGTAAATCATAAAAAGTGAACCATACACTATAGAAAACATTACATTGAGATAAAGTTAAAACAAACTTGTTTAAAACCGAAACAAATATTTTAAGTAAAAACGAAACAACGTCTTTAAAAACCCAAGCCCTAATTCTAGTAATAATAATAGACTTAAAGGCATTATATCTATCTGCTTATTATTCATCAGGGACATTTGTTATAGTAATCCCCACGAACGGAATGACCACCTAGCAAGTAAGAATGGTAAATATTATAAGTACCGGTAAGCCGCGTTGCATTATTGAGGATTATAAACCAGGTTTGTAGCTATCCCAATTCACTTCTAGTTTCTATGTAGTGTTCAAGTATACACACTTATTTTATGTTACTACATGATACGTTATTTGTAATAGGAAATTCTCTACAGAAACATGAATAAATACCTGAATAATAAGTACTATAGAAATTAAAAAAAAAATAATAAGGTTAATACTAAACATAATACGAAAGTATAGTATAAGTATAACCCTTAATATAACTATTCGTACGTAAATTTGCACAAACCCTTCCACTGCAAAAGCAATCAATAATTTATATCGAACATAACATCGCTGATTAGATAGCCGGATGCCGAGCGTAGTAAGAACCTTATCAAAAACTTGGATAAATACGAGCACAACACAATCTGTCACAAAAAGTCCTCAGGCGATCGGATTTCATTCGATTTTCGAATGTAATGCGGCTGCGCGGGCGCAAAATAGCGGTGCGCGTTGCTGGTCGCGCCCGGCCAGACTGGAAGTTCGAAGTTGGAGCCTCGGCGCGGAGGGCGACTTGCTCCACGCCAAACATTGTGAGCATGGGTCGCTCATCTGTTCGCACTCACAACTTGCACTCGCAAACCACATCTACATGTTTCCATATCAACAAAAACATATATTCATGAGAACTCTTATATACAACCCTGGTTTACGATTTAAAATGCCAATAACACTATTTAAGGCCACATTATTGGTACTTAGGGCGAAATATTAGCCTCCAGTAATGTAAGGATAAACCTTAAGTATCGTAAATACAGCCCGTAACCATCAATCTAAAGCTTTCGTAAAACTGCTGAGAACTTTGCAACTTTATAATATTCCTCCTGATTCATCTTGCTACCTACGCAAAGTATAGAATAAAACTTATATTGAATATTTAGTTTAGTTTAGTTTGTTCCTTACTACTATTTAATCCACTGAAAGAATTAAGATAATGTTTGAAGTTTGCAAAAAACTGTATATTCTGTAAAATGAAAAGTTTTTACCTTCTCAATTACATCTCCTAAAACTACATATTAGATTATACCCCATAAATTATTGATTAAAAAACTTCAAAAATTTGTAGAAGGAATGTCTTTTCCTAACTAAAATCGTTATTGAACGTCTGTTAATAAAATAGTCTAAATTGTGCACGCATGTAATGTCCAAATCAAAACTATTACAAAATCCAGCTGTGGCGTCGTCCCTATGACGCAGCGATGTCAACACCCTTTTATAAAATTATCTGTCATTGTTGACTTATTCAAAAGCAGTTGCATCCCTGAAAGTAGTATTAACTAGGGTTTTTTGTGGCGATAGTAAGTAGGGAGTCAATAGAACGAGCCCCTCGGGATGGGATGGTTATCAGCTATCAGCCGTGCGCCGCCTTATCGTCGTGAACAGACCGGTTCAGATCAGTCGTATTTGCATTTCGCAGACCTTGTTTGAATCCAACGACGCGAACTAAGATTACTATTTGACTATTATAGCTTATCGCTATGTTTAACCTTAGGTTTGCGTAATTTAAAATTTTGAAACCTTTTTGTGAACATAGACAGCATAGCAAAAAACACATATTTTTGGGACACAGTAAACCAGTCGTATTATTTATTTAAATCGTTATGACGAATATAATATGAATAACATTAAGTTACAATCGCAATAAAAAGTTCACATGTTTTATCGTATAGTTTTTATTAACTCGCCTTACAGAGCGTAAACTGTAAATCCGCCTTATGCCATATTTTAATGTTGACTTAAATTCGCACTGCTTCATTGTTAGTTTCATACTTTATTGGCGCGTCATAAAATTGTTTATCTGTTGAAAGAATTAAAACCTTTTCACACGGGAAGCTTCTTATTGTTGACTCTATGTAAAAAGCTCTGTGTTTACTACTCACGGCTAACTAGGTTCAAAGTCAATATTAGTATTCAAAAGACAAATATGTTAGCGTTGGTTTATATTTCTATTAATATATCCATCGATATGACAGAAATATAGCTTTGTGGTATAACTGTCTAATATACCATTATCTTGATTTAAGCACTTTAATTTTAGATTTGTTATTTATGGGTAAGTAAATTAGTAGAAATTCATAGGATTCGTGACAACATTTAACACGCCCAAAACAAATCTGATTTAAGATAAAGTTCCTGTATTTTACTGTTGGCTTTGGGTCTATAAATATTTTCGTAGTGTTCATGCAAATGGCTGGCATGTATCGGGGTTCATCAAAATGTTCATTGATTTTTAAAAAATGTTCTTTTTAATTGAACATCCAATTGTGAAAGATAAAATGAAGCAAAGAGGGGATTAAAGACGGAAATACTTAGTGAGAATACGTGCCTACCTGTTTCCAGTCCCCACTCATCAGGAGAAATCCATTATCTTCTATAATACTACTCCTTTACGCTAATATTCTTTAATCCATCTTCCGTTGAAGATTAATAATTTCCATTGTGCGCGCTCAGCCAAATTCATGTCGAAGCAATGTTCGATTTCCTTCAAAACTAATTATAAAAAATTATAATAAATATCGTTCGCGATGCAAGCTCGGAACGTGCGAGTTTGCTGTCCCATAGTAACGTTCTGCCATCATTGCCATCCGCCACAACTACGTTGTGGATACAATTTATTTTGACCATTTATTCCAAAAATCCTTTATTTTTTTGAGCAATCACACAAATTGATCCCATAGCAACAAGTAATGATTGTTTTTATAAAAAATATAAATGTAAACATATTCGACATATTATAATCAAATTGTATTTATTATTTGTATTTTGATTAAAAATGCATCATCATAAAACTCCCGTAGTTTACAAAACAAAATATAGCGTTTCACTTTGCAAAATATAGGTTCTTCAACTCTATAGCAATTAGCGAACAATAACGCCCACGCTGACACCAACATCCGTCATTACTATACTTATTATACTGTTGCAAAAATTATAATTATAACTGATAATGGTATACAATATACATATAACTGAATTTTTTGTTTGGTCAAGATGAGTTTTTTTTGTTCTATATATCGATATGTATCTCATCACTCATAATTTTTTTGATGCCAAAGAGAATAACATAATTCAAAAATACATTCAATACTAACATTTAAACGACTTTCACGCTTTTAGTATTTAGTTTTTTTATTAGTATTTTTAAGGATTAAATATAGAATATTAAGTGTTAAATAATTAGTGAGAATGTGAAATCCCACAAAATAATTATGTTATCATAACTCTACTAAAACAAAACCTCACTTTATTTTCTCTGCACTAGCGACACCTATTTTATCTATTGGCACTAAAGGTAACCGATTTATCTCTACGTTGCAGGCACCATGAAATAGATGGCGCTCTATCATATTGGTATCTGAACTTTGCTACTGAACACTAGAGGGCACTACGTACGTATATTGATGAGAAAATAATGTAAGTTTCTATATATTTAATTAATAATCACTTTCAATTTATGATGGTTATAGTTATTAATATATTATTACGAATTGATCTTTAAAAGATTATTCTTAAACAGTGGTTCCTTATTGTATAATGATCTCTAGAATGTAAATCATCATCATCATCATCACTACATAGTATAAAACAAACGCTTTCTCTATCCCTATGTCCTATTGTATGCTTAAATCTTTAAAACTACGCAACGGATTTTGATGCGTTTTTTTTAAATAGATAGAGTGATTCAAGAGGAAGGTTTATATGTATGATATCATCCATTAAATAGTGGGAAAATACTGTTATTTTTGAGGCTTCTAATGTCATTTCGTTATTTTTTTTTCCGCTTACATTGCAAACGCAGGCTGAACCCTTCGAGATACTACTAATTTTTATATACAACGTTCACAGTTTTTCTGTAGTGTATTTATATTAGTATCAGCATTTCACCCGTGCGAAGCCGGGGCGGATCGCTAGTTCTGTTATTAAATTAGGATTTCGCCTAGGTCAAAATTCGTTGTCTGTCATTCAATTCATAATTCAAAGATTGTATTGTTTATAAAATACAATCATTATATAATCAATCTGTAAAACAACTCGTAAGGTGTCCTTATAGTCGTAGAGCGACATTTTTTTTATATTCAAAACGATCTCTAAAATTAAAGAAAAAAAAACTTGTAAAATAGGTATGAAAAAAAATATTGGAAAAATACAATAAGTGTAGTTAATGAAAAGAAAATACATGTAAATGTAAAAATATGCATAATATTTGTAGGATAGATAAATGCAAAATTCATCTACCCGCTCATTAGCATTGGTAACAACAGGCACGCCCGCCGGGTTTGATGTCCATATTCCGTCCCCACTTAAGGCCAAGCATGATTATAATTCAGTCAAATATTCAACGGCGACCAATTATGGTGATGAGATCACTGTTTTGGTAAAGGCTTGTCCGGCAGAGCGGCAGGACACGGGGCGTCCTTCCTCACCCATCCGGTGAACTTCAGTCGGCCTCAGCTGTACCGTTATCGTATTTGCGCATCGTGACCAAGCCCGTTTGGGTGACGCTCGCTTTCCACTTTTAAACACTTGCCCATTGAACCGAAATTATCCGCTAATTCGAAGCCGTGGGAAAAGCCACTCGACCTTGCCTCACAATTGATCTGCGAGTAAGATGCCACAATTAGAAAACGTGTTTGATTAACTGATTATTCATTCAATCTCAGAGAAAATCGTACGACAACTTCCTTAATGTGAGTCAACTTTATATTTATTCTCTTTACGAAACAATAAACTTGCGTGTCGTGTCATACACTTTGTCCGTATATTGCTCTTCGGAAAAACAACTTATAAATTCAATAATCGTTAATAGTAACATTGTCCTTACCAAATATTTCATTTTTTTAGTAAAGTAGGTCTATTCACACTATCACTTTAAATTATTAAAGTTCACTAAGTTGTCAATTCAACTATCGAATAAAATATAAGTACATATAATATATGAATGCCCACGCTATGACATTTTGTAATGTATGATACCATTACACTTAATTATGCAACAAATATTAGTATATTACCTGTTAATTATGGTAATAAAAGTACGGTATAAAAACTGCTTCTATTGAATAAATTTTACACTAGCATAGTCACAGTATTAACCATTACAAAATAAAGATGCAAATCTATTCATAATAAATTCGTTCTTTACATGGAACATACTTTGACTGTATTATTTAAAACTAGTTTAGCTCTTTAATCTATATTATGAAGTGTTAAATCAACACGAGAAAACACAATATAAAAAAGGCCCCAATGCCTATATAATAAGAATTGATATATATATAGATAACTAGCGACCCGCCCCGGCTTCGCACGGGTGCAATGCTGATATACTATTGCGGAGTTTTCTGTAGACCTTTTCATTGTGTACAATACTTAGTACATTATTTTGATAAATCTCGTAGGATTCAGCCTGCGTTTGCAATGTAAGCGGAAAAAATTTAATTATTTGCGACATCACATTAGAAACCTCAAAAATAACAGTATTTGTCCACTATTTAATGGATGATATTATACATAAAAACCTTCCTCATGAGTTACTCTATCTATTAAAAAAAACCGCATCAAAATCCGTTGCGTAGTTTTAAAGATTTGAGCGTTCATAGGGACATACAACATGACACATGACAGAAAAAGCGACTTTGTTTTATACTATGTAGTGATATAGATATATTAAATTTAATCAATACAAAACATCAACATGTAATTTATAAATTACGGTGCTTTTATTTTTCACCAAATGAGGTGGTGTGTGGTGTCTTAGATATGTTTGTAAAAATTGTAAATTTTGTTTTTTTAATGTGAAATTAGATAAAGAAATCCATGATATCCCGTAAGTTGGGAGCATTTTTGGAGAGGTGTTTGAGGTTGGAAACCTATCTGATACCTCTCTTTTGCATTTCTTTATCATTAAACTACAAGATTTTAAAAATTGTATCTTGACAGGGTTTATTTAGATTCAGCCTCGCTAGGGTACTGATTCATAAATCAGTACCCTGATGACCGATTCGGAATTTGTATGAATCTTGTTGCGATTTTCGATACCTTCCGATCGGAATCCCATTAGTGAATAGATGGCCTGTTCTACAGTTCCATGTCCGGATACAATAGGAGAGGCATCATACAAGTTTTCAGCTTCCCTCTAACCTAGCCAAAGAATGATCCCAGCTCTCTGAAGATAATAGGTGGATAGGTCCTGAATTCATTTTCAATGTTTCTAAGCCCAAAGAGAGATTAATTTATTACATTACGAAAACCGAGAACCATTGATTTATTTAATTAAAATTTCGTGTTTTTGAAGAATATCATTCTGCACACAAAATTTGATTAATACATTACGCAGCTTATAAAATTATAATATGCAGCCAAATTCCAGCCATACAATGATAACTATAGATTATGGGTTGAAAATGACTAGGGCGGCATTTTCCTGTGTGCAGGACCCTCGCATCTCGCTACACTGCACTCGCTTCAGAATCTGTTATTTATTATTATGACGTAAAGTCTCCCTACTATTCCATTATATTTTGTGTATGCCATTATTCCTTGATTGCCACTATTTGTCATTCATAAAACTAAGTAAATAGAAAGTTGATAGATTTTTTTCATTGATTGCATAAATTAATACACATATAAAACAATTTGATATTTCACAAACATGTTACATAAGATGTGTAATGTATAAAGCATGTAACGTACCATAACATTGATATTTAGGTCGCCCAAATGCATAACTATACGTGATTATTTATCTTGAATGGTTCAACTAAAATTATTTTATTATGCTGTGCTTTCATTTTATACAATGTAGTCAGCAAAGTCTATGTTCATAAAACATGGCAGAAAATTAGGTTTTAATTTAAATTTACATGATTACCTTATAACTTATAAACAGGAAACTGTGTGTAGGAATCTTAACTTTATTATGATAAGTGACGCCTACCTAAAACAACTGTATTTAATTAATGTTAAAGCATAACTATTATCATGCAAGAGAATATTAACATATGCAACAGGAATCCGTAAGCTCTAGTTTTCGTGAAACTTCAATCGGTGTCTTTTTGCAAGCAACATTTCGTATGTGCGGCGTGGATGCTTTCAGGCAAAGGGGAGCAGGGCAACACCCCGACCCTTTAAAAGACGACTGATGTCTCCTCTACTTGACTTTAACACACATTCACATTTTCAACTATCTAGCTACATTTACAATTTTTTTTTTTCATTATAAGAATTGAATCCATAAAAAGGAATATTCATATTATTTTAAATATTTTATACGAATTTTATTCGTATAAAATATTTTAATGACAAGAATATATCACAGGACACACTGATAACAATTGAAATTATAATAGTGCATAGTTATACATATAATAATTAAAATATGATATCATTTCTTTATTCGTAATTTTAAGTATGATGCGGGTAATCTTTTTTTAAGGAATAAAAATGTGATATAATTAGTATTTTTTATACCTGAACGTATGCAAGCAAGTTATGTATTTGTTATTCGAGTTTTATCTGCCTCATTTGGATTATTAACTTTATAAGTATCTTTAATAAATTACAATATATCCGTGTTTACATGAAGGATGTTGTTATATGGCTTCATATATTCAAAGCGCTATTTGTTATTTGTACTAATTAAAAACGATATGATGATAGGTACATATTAAAAGTATAACATATGTTTTAAGTATTGCTTAAAAATACTTGTAATACATTCAATTTCCCTTTAACAATAGCAAAAATAAGGAAAACCTAGTCTAGTCATAGGTCGTCACACTTTAACGGCCATATTCATAATTTGCGTCGTTTTATATTATAGTATATGATAAGTAGATATTTTATTTAACTGCGGGTATGTGGTTTACATTTGAAGCAAAATTTAATATTAATACCCTTTTTTATTTTAAATTGCATTGATAGTACTTGTATAATCACGGCTTAGCTAAGCATCTAAAGATTTAGAGA
The DNA here is from genome assembly GCA_001586405.1 of Phoebis sennae. Lineage (NCBI taxonomy): Eukaryota > Metazoa > Arthropoda > Insecta > Lepidoptera > Pieridae > Phoebis > Phoebis sennae. The sequence continues at coordinate 868,878 of LQNK01000680.1, read as the reverse complement.
AACGACTGACTCAACACTAATACAGCTGCAATCAATACGATGTAAATGGAACAAATGTAAACAGCACTTATTCAGATTTATTCAAGTAAGGCACGATACAAAACCATCGCCTTGTAGTTCCGTATATACGTGACCTTAATTACTCGAATAGCTGAGGCGACGTATAACAATCCTCAATATAAAGTTACCAAATTAAAACTAGATTGGCGCCATAAATCTTTAACTGCACGTTTAAATTATGTTTATTCTTGCTTATTACATCAGCTTCTAATTTGTAACCATTCGATAAACATAATAGATTAAAATCACAGATTGTTTACCTTCTGGCGTAAGCTTATATATTTGAGTATCTTTTCGTTTGAATCAGTTCTAATGAAAGTATTTTTGTAAGCGGATGCAGATTGTTTGTCTTACATGCCATACGAGAACGTAAAGGAGGTAACTAACATTCATTAGTTGATGTAGCGACTTGCAACTTTTTTCCAAATTATTTGATAATATCAAGAGAACAGAATTTTATTTCAAATTAAGAGGCTACTTTGGAAGTGTATAAAAGCAACCGATCTCAAGACTTCGATCCGTAAGAAGTTAATGTTGTTGGTACATTAAAAAGGTTTCAAAAGATTGATATCCACGACTACATGTCACACGACATATTTTAAAAGATTCATTCAATATTACTAGTGTAATGTATGTGTAATGTGGGTATTAAAGGGTCAAAACAGTTAGCTTTTCATCTGCATCAGAACATGTACATCAGTACATGAATGTGATACTGCCAGTGAACAGGAAGCAACTCAATACTGAACTAAACGCGGTTAGTAGGTCCAAGAATAAAGTTAATTCTAATCATTCCCACTCTACGGATTTGAGCTCATCTCCATCTAAAGGACAGTTGTTTCTACGTTCTGAATATAAAATAGTGACGCCTACGAATATAAAATAATTAGGTTTTTGTAAAAAAAAAAACTATTGATAAATAATGACTTAAAAGGTAAATTATTTATCAATAATGCGATACTCTTTAGAAAGCTTACGGATAAAAGATTATATTTCTTAAATTTAAGAATAGAACAAGCTTTTCCAAGGAAAGGATTTCGTATTAAATAAACAAGCGATTAACACATGCAGACATAATAGTAACGGATTTAAAAGGTGTCTTCAATTTTTATTTCATTTGTATACATAATAAGTATACACGGAACAAAATATGATACAAATAGACAACAACTGCGTATATAAAAACAGAGTATAGTGTGAAATAAAGACAATTGTATGACCGTAGAACTTAATTGAATTTAAAAATTGAGACCAGTAATAAAATGTACAAGTATAGTTTGAGTCATCTTTGAGACAACAAATGACTATGTAGACATTGAGCAACTGGGCGGCCTCGATTGTTAATTGAATTAGGAATGCATTTTCTTCCTCGACATTGATACTATTATTGTAATCCCGACAATTGTATAACATAAAAAGTTCAGCCAATTACATTAGAATTTTATAATCACTTAACTCCCCTAACGATATTTAAAGGACACTGGTTTATCAGTTGTAATGAGTACATCATTATTGTGGCGAATTAATAGTAAAAATATATCGTGATACACGCGTTTCGCATCAACAGGGGTTGGATCCCCGTCTGGACCGGCGTCTGTCAATATTTCGCAGAAATAGGCGTTGTCATGACGACGAGGGTTCCCTCCCATCGGTCGGTGCCCTCCGGAGGCATGCACAATGCAACGGAGGGACGAAGGGTGAGAAGTAAAAAGGTACCCGTTGTCTAGGGCTCAATACGGGGGAGGCTAGAAATGCCGTACATTTTAACAGCTATGGCATATTAATGACCTTCAATTGACATCATTGTTACACAAAAACCGAAGCTAACAAATAATGATTTATAAGTAGGTAGGTATTTATATTTTATATTTCTGCGGCAGGATCTTTTAGAAAGAAATCGCACGGCAATTTATTTTATAACAAAGAAACGATTTAAATAAAGTTCTCATGAAGCTTTACATTACTGAGAACAATAAGTAACGGTGGAAATCGTGACACAAATGGTGGAAGTCCATGGACCTCATATTAAATCTGTCATAAGTCAAAATGTTTTAAGAGTTCATTTATATAGCTTAAAACAGAAGCAAAGCCAACACCAACAGAATTATGACCTTTGTCACGAAATCGGATGACGTGTCGCGTGGTGGGAACGGTAGGCCTTCGAGACGAACGTAAGCGGGAAATTCTATGCATGTCGTTTGATTTACATTTAGATAAAATACCAGTTATTTATACAACATAACATAATATCTACATTATACAACGGACGTAATTAGCCATTTAATTTTAGAATCGTGTGCTAACGTTATATTTTTTTTTATTCCGGCTGATTATAACAAAAATCTCAAATAGATTGCAAAGCGTTTGAATCATGATTGTATGCAATAAATCTGTCAAAAACCAAGCAATCGCGTGTAGTCTTCCACTTAATTAAATTGATTATACGATGTTATTGTTATTGCTCGGTCTTTGAACACAAACATTAAACCAATTTCCCATGTCAAGTAATTAATTTTTCTCAGAGTAACACGAGATGTTCCGTCAACCAGCCTCTGACGGTCGCGCTTCATTGATTTAACTCATCTAAATATATTTATATTACATTCTCATATAAATTGTGGTGTAAGAACTCTATAAATGTCATTAGCTCCGGCAAATGTAGGTCAACTAAAGTAGTTTATATTACCTTTAAAGAAAAATCAATAATGTTACACAAAGGTTATTATTGGGATATTTTAATCCGTAGATAAAAATTTCATTAAGTCTAAAATGATATTTTTTATTTGTTGGGAATAAGAGCTGTAAGGTTACGTTATACTTATTTCATGGATGTTAAAATATAATTCGAGAATCATTAAAAAAATAAGCCTCTCAAATGCAGTAAACTACACCCTAGTAACAAATAGAAATTTCACTTCCACAACCATAATTCATAATATCAACCGATTCAACAATTCACTGGCTTTGTCGTCTTGTTTCAATAAAATTATTCGTGTTTGCTATTCCGTTGTCTTGACGACAGAAGCCAGATAGCCCAGCGGAAAATAAAAACAAAACAGTTCCACTGTGAATAGTCACACAAAAACTTATTTTTAGATTGCAGCGGCATGATCGCAATCGTCCACTCGGCTTTCGCATTTTTCTTCTTTTGATGTATTTTCAATCTTTATGGTTTTCCAAATACACAACAACTATAAAACACTAGCTTCTGCCCGCGATTACACCTGGGTGAATTTATTTTTCGAGATTAAATAACGAACATAGACACAATCTTTTTACAATACACGAGTTGAACTTCACGATTGTACCCGCGTATATCTCCCGTTCCCGTAGAATTTTCGGGATAAAAATATCCCGTGTCCTTTCTCGTTTCAAAGAATCTCTGTATAAAATTTCATCCAAATCGGTCCATTAGTTTCCGAGCCTATTCAATTCAAACAAACAAACAAATAAAAAATCAAATACTTCCTCTTTATAAATTCTAAAGAATGAAGATAAAGATTTATATGCTCGTCTACAGATTAAATTGATTATCGATTTATCGAAAATATATTCTGTGGAAGAAAAAAACTTATGTATAACGTTGCCGACCACGTGTCTGACTGTTGGGAAACATGTCCTATAGTCACAAGTCAAGGAAATCCTGTACTATTAAACGAGCTTGTTTTGTCACCTTGATTGCTTGAATCAAAAGAATTTATTCAAATTTTTAATAAGTGGGTGAGATGAAATTGGGTATACTTACTGGCAATATAAACGGGGATGAGACAAAAATAACAAATCATATATGCAGGTAATGAAATCAAAGCAAACGTTAGCAGAGCACTAGTAAAACTCGTGAGAGACAATCGCAAACTATTTGAGAATGAGAATAATAAACCGATATATTGATAAATGAAGGAAGTAAAGTTCCGCAAGAAGTATGAAAAATTCAATCTATAATAGTGAACTTTTACCGCGCGCTAAAATGACATTCGTACTGCAAAATGACATGCATACTGCAAAATTATTCTGTTATTGTATTTGCATTATCAATACACAGTTGCGTCGACCTAATCTACATTCAACGTTTTGCCAATAATACTAAAAAATGAGGTGCATTTTACAATTCCCAGTTGTATTACGCAGTGTAAAGAACAATAAGCGTACGCAATGCGGCAGATCAGGGGCCGTTCCATTTTAACTGATAAACAGCTGACTGTGGGAGGAATGCCATGACCTCTCTAAACATCTAATTGAATGATAGACCACTAAATATGGATAACGTTACACGGCTGTATGGTCTGAATGTCTAAATCAGTGGTCGATGAACTGGCCCGAGCTGCGTGTTCGTATCAATGGAAACAAACACACAATCGAATGTGATTGACGAACGTGGTCATGCGTTACCTATATTTAAATCTATGAACGTAAATTATCACCGGTTCTGTACAAAGTATTTTGTAGTTATCATCTTGTTGTTCTCTAATTACTCTACGATGCCTTACTTAATTTATGAATACTAATAATAATAATAGCTCCCCAGACCGATTTCGGCCATGGTGGCCAATCTCAACAGAGACTAGCCAGAGTGATACCAATACACGTGAAAGTGTATTTTGAGAGAGTGTTGCCTTGATATAGTTGTAACTAATGGAGATGTTTTTAAAGAATATCCACAGATATGTTATATTGTAGGTGTTTCAAAGTGTGATTTGGTCGACAGCATGTCTAACAATTCAACGATGAATCACGGGTGTCAAGATAAAGGTAGGTACCATAATTACAAAAGATACGACTATCTACAATATATACAACCAATGCATATCGATAACACTGCACAATACTCGATATACGCAATTGAATCCATAATATCATCTATTATCTAATATCTTATCTAATTTTAAATCTCGATGAAATCATTTCAGATTGAATAAAACAGAATTAATTGAATACACAACGAAGGAGTGATCAAAAAGATGTAATCATCCAATATTCAATGAAGGTTAATGACTATGTAATCTCTTAAAATCGCTTGAATAGTTAATTAATATCCAATTATACAATTCAAATTAATTTTCCAAATAGAAATATTAATTTATTTTAATATTGTGGTGTGTGAATTAAGGAAATTATTATTTTTTCTAATAATATAAACTAAGTAATAATATAAAGCTGTAGAGTTTGTTTGTTTGGTAAGTTGGCCTGATTTAAAACTTTGTGCTAAATAGAGACTATTCATCGAAGAAAACTAATAACTATATAGCATTATGCTACGGGAGCAAACAGCTAGTTTGAAATAAGCACGGTATATTCTGTCTATTTTTAAGGTTAGGTAACTATAATTGGACCTATCTACATAATATTGTTATGATTGCACAAGTTTTCCTGCACTGCTGATAAAGAACCGTGCCTAACAAATTGTTACACATTAGTTTCGCTTTTCTATCAAGCATAATACTTCTGCATACATAACGTTATTTAGATTGCTTCGTTTTCTGGGTAAGGTTTTGAAGATGTATTTTGCACAGATACAGCAAATAGCTTTTCGCATACATACTTGAAAAGTTTAGAGAGAAAACGAATAGCTAAAACCTAATTTCTTTAGTCAAGTAAGCTCTACAATAAAGGCCAAACATACCGAGAAGCTAATCCCTTTGAGTTGGTTTCGTATAACCCTGAAAAGTATAATCAGCATGAATGGTTTATATTCTGTTTATCTTTTCGTCTGTAATACCGCAGCAGACCTTATTGTCTGCATTACTTGTTTGTATGTATACAAAAATATACTGTATTCTTACTCAACAATTCAAGGCTTCTTTTATTAAGCAACCAAAATATACTTTAGAGACAGCAATGTAAATCGCACAAATTAAAATATTGAAATACAATGCCGTAATATTTACCGTTAGTCTAAAATCAACCATATCATTGCTGTTAATGCGTAAAAACCAAGTAAAAGGGTCGTTACAGATCGGAAAAAATAATTAGAAAGTCGATATCTAATATTGACACAGGTTGGTTTCCCTTTACTTTTATTATTGCACAATAGTGAAGTTTACATGATGCAAGATGCAAGCACAGGTGTGTACATATAGCATTATTATGTTCTTTACATTGGTACTCACTTCTTTGTATAAAAAGACCAAAAAATAAAGAAATTAAGCACTTGCAAGCTATTCGTATTACCTTTACAGCTTATTTGCAATTAAGCAACGCTTCGTGGTGTTTGCACTCAAACTAATTATGAACCCTTTTAAATCTCGGAAGTCTATATAGGTAATATTAAAACGTAGTGTAAGCTCAAGATTCTTATCCAGAAATTACGATGTCAGCACGAGGCGAGGGTTTATAACAGTTCCATGGTATTAGTATATACTTATCTGTACTAATATTATAATGAGGAAATATTTGTGTTGATGTATGTATGTTAGTCCTGTTTTTACACAAAAACAACTGGACTGATTTCAAAAATTATTTCACCACTAGAAAGCTGCATCTCCAGTCATGGGTAGGCTACATCACATTAGGTTACGAAAAGGAGCAGAAGCACGGAACATCTAGAAATTATATGGTGGTAAATTTTGTTTCTATGTCGGTTTGTTTAAATATGCTTATCTTTAAAACTGTATGATTAATTTAAAAATTCTGTTTATAATGTAAGTTTATGAGGAAGTATCTATCTAGCAGTACGCCTCTACCCTTAGTTATGGTAAAACGAGGATATAATAAGTGAATTAATATGAAATAAAATAAGCGGCTATCATCATAGGAAATGTAGAGTAAAATAACATTTTAACGTAAAAAACTTTACTATTTAAGGTGTCAATCACTTTAAACTCCATTCAACCAAAAGCAATGTTTTTTAATCCTGAAAATCTCAATTAACTGGCTCAACGGCAATTAATTTACTAATGGAAGCTCGGGTGACGAGATCGGACGCGTAGGCCATTATCCTGATTTATTAGCATCGAATCTCCCTTCGCCAAATACTCCGACTGACCCGCGCACGCCGTCCAGACTTCCCTGGAGGCAAACAATTATCTCTTCACGAGCACCCCCGTTCTCCGATATTTCCATTTCCCACTCTCCCTCACTAAGTGTTATCGTTTAACTGTGGCGATATACAATCTGACGCTGCCTGCAGCAGATTTATAATTAATTAACGATTAATTTATTGGGATAAGCCCATCAGACGATAGCACGCAACGGTCCAGGGATTTTGATTTACGCGTGTTCGAACATAATCATATAAGGCGATTTAATTCGCAATATTAAACTGATGACCGCATATTGTACATATTTCTGTATGAACTTTGACTTTAATTTATCGAATCATTCGTTATTTTAGATATAAGAATTATAAAACGGTTTTAGTAGAAATTATTTATTAATAGGATAATATTATACTTTAAAACCACTCATTTGTTAAATAACCACTTCACCTTGTAAGTGTTATTCATTTATTGCATATTTGAGTAATGCCATATAATAGTTAATAACTTTTAATTACTTTATGTAACTATTACTACCAATTACTGTTAATTTTTAATTATTTAATTAGACTATTTATTTCACGTTACATACGTAACATATTTGTCTTCAAACATAATATTAGTAGTTAGGAAAAACGCCATTCCTCACAACAGTTCCACCATGGCTTCAACTAAAGAATTAATCTTATTTATTTTTACTTACTAAGTATATATCAATTCGCATTGTAAATGAACCTATACATATATTTATATAGTAAAGAGATTTGGAACATTTCCGGACTAATAAAATATTCTGTCCAATTGAAGAATTCGTGAAAACTGCTTAAATTTGGATGTGGTTTGTTTACCCATGAAACAATGACCAATGTCGCAGTACTCAATACTTTCTATCCGAAAGTCATTTGCAGGCGTGGCACGTGTTCATGACGAATCTAACGGCTTATTCACACCACCCGAACACGTAATCCTCGATCTTGTGTTACTACTCCAAACTACATCATAAAAACAATTCCTAATCTAGGTATCATAAGAAAAATTAACAGCCCTTTATCACGAAGCAAGTGACGCACCATCTTTCGCGAATGCTTTAAGATTGACCGAATTTTTTAGACTTGACTAGGGTTGAAGTGTAATAAAATATGTTAATGATAATATCATAAATTTTATGAAAGAAAAAATGTCTTTAAACTACTCAATATATTAACTGTAATACTAGATCAAAATATTTCAGTTCAACAATAAAGCTAAATTAATGATACGAGTATAAAGTATTAATATTCTTATAATAAATACACAAGCTTCCCGTACGAATTATACTATCGCATGTCCACATGAAACTGCGATTTAATACGACATACATTACAAGTTACAACATCATTTAATCCAACACGATAAGCCAATCTAGGCTATCTATTTACTGTACACACCTGTAATGCAATTAAGAACCATTGTTTTTTCGAATATTCTGTTTGGAATAAAAGCGGATTAGATAAGATACTCCTCTAAACATCCCAAGAATGTATGTGAGTACACCATGCCCACGTACATGGAGGAGCGTTACATAGTTAATTTCACGATTTCTTTAGTAATTTTTGACCGAGCGAAGCGAGGTCTCAGAGTCGAGATGGCCGGGCTTTGTATGTTTGTATGTTTGTATGTTTGTATGTAAGTATGAAAAACTTTGTCCGACGATAACTTGAGTATCGATGATCCGATCTTGATAAAATTTCATATGCGTATAGTTTAGACAAAAGAAAATGTCGAGTTCGAAGATGAGCGTAATCGGTGGGGGGGTAAAGAAGATAGGGGGGATAAACAGTTAAATGTTTGTCGGACGATATTAGGTATACTTTTTATCCAATCTTGATAAAATTTTGTAGGCAAATAGTATAGATAAAAAGAAATCTTGAGTTCGAAGATGAGAAAAATTGGTATGGGGGTTGCGAAGATAGGGGGGGTCAAAAATCGAGTACAATATGAATATACCCGAGTGTGGTATCAAATGAAAGGTGAATATTTGTACATAACATAAAAAGTATTGAATTATTTTTAATATAAGCCGTTTTCAAGATAAAAGTAAAATAATAAAAAAAATAATTTTAATCAACGCCATCTATTGCCACATTTACAGTTCATTATTATCAATCATTCTTTCTTCAAACATCGATAATACTCAATAAAATACGAATTTCATAAAAGTAAACGTATGATAACTTATCAATATTGTATTTAAACATTAAGAATAGTTTTTATGTGATAATTTTTAAAATAACACAATTACAAATTACTCGAATAAGGTTCCTGAGTTCCTCCGCCATCTAGTGGAAGCAACGCATATTATTATAACGATTGAATAAAACACCAACATAATAGTCCCAGGTGGCCCCTTATAATTGAATTTATTTCCAAATATTTTGTTACAGAATTTTTATTTTTATTAAAGTATTTATACAAATTTTGTAAATTTTATAATATCCATTAATTACTGATTATTGAATTGAATTGCTTTCCGATAAGTAACGGTTCGATTTACGTAACTGTTCATTGTTTCTCAAAAAGATAATAGTTGTATTATTATTTTTTTTATATTTAACGACGATGTTTACTATGCCACGAAAAAATAAGAGTATAAAAAACCGCGTTTAATATATAAAGAACAATCAACGTGATATTTGTATACAGTATACCCCATTTGAGGGTAAATGCTGCCACACAGTACTTTTTGGTTTTGTTAAATTTTGTACGTCACTTTTTCCTTTTTTTTAGTTATAATTTTTGTTTTTTATTTTTGTACTGTATGTTTTTTTTGTGTGTGGCTGTGTATGGTCTCAATAAATGTTTTATTATTATTATTATCGTCGCAAAACTACTTAATAATAAAATAGACTGCCCACACCTCTTACAAAAGTTCAATTTTCGTATACCTTCCAGATATCCTCGAAATGTTGTGCTACCTTTCTTCCCGCCTAAACGTAAAACGGTATCTGGCCGGAACTCCCCTATCTCTAGAATGTGCAAAGCAGCAAACGAAGTCAGCAATGTCTGTGACATCTTCTTTCAATCCCCCAACAGGCTCCGCAAATTACTATTGCGAAAAAATTTGTAACATTCACTCATGTATTGTTTCTATCTTTGTATATATTTTTTTTTTATTGTTAATCTTTAAGATATATTAGGTTATTTCCGTTATTTCTTTTTAAATGTGCATGCTGAGTTTACCTGTAACTGTTTATGACATTTGCCCATGTTTAATTGTAATACTAAAACATTGTAATTGTTACTATGTACATAAATGTTGGTAAACCAAATAAATAAATAAATAAATAAATAAATAAATTATTATTAGATGGCGCTACGAGGCTTCTGAATCGCGTTATAGATTTTATTTTAAATTCCTTTAATAAGAATTGTATTTTTTAAACAATAGTTAGGATTTACAAATATCGAATGATTTTGGTTAACGAACAAATGGTTTTCAATTATTATAACGGGCGGGTCTAATCAATCAATCAAAACCAAGTTTAGTGGTAGTGTTTGGTAGATAAGTTAACGTCACGTTTATTATAGAAGTGAGTTTTGACTTACGTCTAGTAGGATATTGTACTGTCTGTAAGTAAAACGACTCGTTTTATTTTTATAGGAACTGGGCAATACTGACTTCAGACTTGCAATGCATTTTTAATTTTTCAACACTCAAATACTGCGTTAGGTTCGGATACGTTACAGTCCTTCATCTTTTTTCTTTAAAATTCAACGAAAAAAAATTATACATATTAGTTTTAATTTTTATCAGTTGTTGTATTCCACATCATCTGCCGATGGTGTCCACGGACGTGAAGACGTAGTAATAAGCCACAGTAGTACAGCCGTAGTAGATAATTTACGTCTGACGAATTGACGATGTATCCGCCATCAATGACGTTCGCATATGCGTCTGCCGATATGTAGTCTGGCTTTGGTGTAACATCAAATGTAATGTCTCGATGAATATAAACATTGCAACGCGAGGTCCAGCTCGGGGCGAGCCACTAGTATAAAAACCTTGCGAGAACCGTACCAAGGCTACTAAACTAAATTTTATGGAAATCTCAAAAATAAATTAAATCAGTCTACGTCTTCTGCTTTAATAATGCAGGATATGAACAAGATTTACGTATGAACGGTGTGACCTAGGCGTCAATTTTTTTTATAAAACAGAATTATTACATCACAAATATGATAATGTGTGAAACTTGATCTGCCTAAAACCTTTATTTTAAACAAACATTCTCATCCGCTATATCACTGACACAATGGGTTAACTTTTCTCAGCGGTTTTCTTCAAAAAGACCCAAAAGCGTATCTTAACGATGGCCAAGTTTTCCTACTCGTAAAAGTTTTTAAAGATTGTCTTAACCAAATACCTACCCGTATAGATGAGTGCATAACAATATAATCAAAATAAAATGCCTCTATCCACGCACTAATGATCGGCTTCATTGGACATACTATCGCTAAATACCTATTGGCCCGTAATAATTTACCCACTTGTTCGACTTCATAATAGCTATGTTAATTCAATTCTAAGTATTGCATTTACGTTTTATCATTTACATTCAGTATTCACACATTCTTAGAGATGAGTTTCACTTTTCTAAAGCAGCCTAGCTTTTTAGCGGTTACCACCCTACTAAACAATTTAAAGAAGAAATAAAAAATTATTTCAAAGAGATTTGCAAGTACATCTTTAGCAATTATATTTTAACTAAATCGAGTCCAAGGATGATAATAATTGATAGGTGATATTCATTAAGTTCATGTTATTTGACCGAGCGAAGCGAGGTCTTAGAGTCGAGATGGCCGTGCGATTGTATGTTTGTATTATGAAAAACTTTGACCGACGATAACATTTATGTATAGTTTATCCGATCTTGATGAAATTTCATAGGCAAACAGTTTAGACGAAAATGTCGAGTTCGAAGATGAGCGAAATATTAATTTACTCGCAAAATCTTTTTATAATTTTAATGTGTGATTAATCGTCTCTAAACTGTTTAACATTTTTATTTGATTATAATATTTTCACTGTCAAATATAAATTGACTGACACTATAAAAATATAAAAAATAATTATTGAATTATTCACTTGATAGTAATTATCACAATACTATTATAATTGAATTGTATTGAAATAACCCTTCATTAGTAATAAGGAGGCATGATTGTCACGCGTCGGCTTTTCTCTCAGGACCCTAAGCTAGAAAGCGAATCGATCAACCGTGCCTGGTGAATCGTAACTCGGTAGAAAACCACAACTTCGTATCTACCTACTTTTCTCTATAAGCGAGCCGAAGTACTCTCTACAAGATACTGAACTTGAGGTTTCGGAACTTTTTTGTTACCATAATTAACTTAAAATTATATTTTAATGTGGCTTCGATCGATATCTATTATGATTTTTGTTCAATTAGCTATTATTACACGTTGCTTGTTAATTCAAGCAATATTGTGAATGACAAAGTCGAGCAGGTACCACATATTTTAATACTTCTATGTACTCTAATATTATAAAGAGGAAAACTATGTTTGTTTGTAATGGATAGGCCGAAAAACTACAGGACCGATTTTAAAAATTCTTCCACCATTCGAAAACTACATTATCCACGGGTAAAATAGGCTATATTTTATAAGTTATATATTATAATATTAGGCTACGGGAGCGAGCCGCGCGGATCTCATGGTTGTCCAATTACAGAATTAAACACGTTGTACAATCGCATAATTGTAAAGATTTTATCAATGCGCGCTCAACGAATATTAGAGATAAATCATTCATTCAAGTTATACGATTCTGACTAAAATAGAATCAAGAAGATTACAAGAGCCTTAGCCCTTGAGAGAAAATGTTCAATAATATGAAATAAATTGATAAGTACTTAAGTACGTCATTGTTTGATACATTCTTTATTGAAATTTAGCAATTATAATAAGTACATAACTACTTATTTAATTCCCATAAAATGTTCAAAGTATTTTTTTTTATATTTCCGTTAGTGTCGCAATAGCAACCATTCGACTCGAACTAAATAATTAAAAGATAATGTAGGTAACATCTCTTTATTTCAGAATAATAATTAAATGATTATACCTATGAATATATTTTACTTAAAACAACAGGTAACAATTAACAAGTTTCAAATCAGTTTTTAATAAAATACTCAAAACTTTAAGTTTCCAAACACAATAAATATGATTGTTGACCTTTATTACTCATCTCTACCATCGGTCGTGCCATACCAAAACAGCGTACGTAAATCACTTAAAATAACCCAAACCACCACTTACACGCTAATTTAGTATACCTTAAAATATATATTTTTTTTATTTACAGCTTACCACATCTATCCACCCATCCTTCTACACGGCATGGATACTCGATGACCAATTTTACTTTATCGTTCATCTTGATGACACTCCACTCACAATTTAGTTTTTATTAGAAAACATTGAACTGTACCAACAATTTCGCTATCAATACAGTATCATCCACCGCCGATAGCAAGTTCACAATCACTGAAATCTCTATTAGTGCTACTTATCCTTGATACTACTCACTAGACATGAGACCCTAAACTACCGCACCTAACTTTCACTTAGTTCTAATTCATAAAAAGACAAGTAGAAGTTATTGATAACAGCATTGCGATAGTACATAATACTACCACCTCTGTAAGTTTCACTTTTACTTGTAAAGTGTTTTTCCTATTTAAAATTATAAACAATATAATTAAATATGATATCCATTTACATTAAATTTTTGTTATTATTATTTTTTATTTATTTATCTTTCACATTAATATATAAAACAACCAACTGAATAAATAAAAACAATATTTTCAAGATTTAATCTACCTCCAAACTTCATTTAAATAAAATATGAATTGTTGACTAATTGTCGTCTCATAAAAATTAAAAATAACAAAGGTAATTTTTTTTACAATTTTCTATTTTTGTTTATAACCGCACACGTGATTATTGCACTTTTCCAACATTATACACAGCTACTACGTAAACAGCTGGCAAAAAACTGATTTGTGATTCGTCAATCGACGACGAACAACAAATCATGAACGAGAAGCACGAAATACGTAGCGAGAATAGCCGAACATCTACGGATCTATTTTAGTATTTTACTCTAGTGTTGGAGAGGAATAGCTTTATAACAGCGTCTCTATCAACCTGTATTGACCCTCCCTTTTATCACCAGCGAGCACAGCGTTATCACCACATGCGCGCGCACATTTAAATAATTATATTACAGTTCACTTTGAAATTTTGTTAAAAAACTTTGAGAAAATTTTGATAACCTGAGAATATTCATTGAAATAATATTTATTTAACTGAAGCTTGATGCTTAAAGTATTTTATGTTAAAAATAAGTAATAATGAAAGATCTACTGACATTAAAATATCTCAGCCTATACTTTTGAAGTATTTTGTTTCATTAAAATAAAACATTGATTAATATTGATGTTTGTACATATCAATAAAGGGATAGGATTCATTTATTGTGAAACAAGCGTAAATTGACTCATACAATAAGAAGTTAAAAGTACCGTGTCTACATGCTATCCTATATTCCTATATGATCAGTAAATTATGTATACAATATAACAAATCCGATTCGGGCCGGAACCGTAAATAAATAATTATGAAATATGAATACGTTTCCGATGTGAATCCAGAGTAGGAACCTAAAAAGGGAAAGAATCATTCAAATTTTGTCCGAGTCATCATTTTTCTAAGTTGAATTGAATTTTTGAATTTGATACCAATAAAAAACTTATAATATTCTTCTTTTTTAATAAAACATGTTTATAAATATCCTCCATTCCTCCAACCTCTCATCCACAGCCAAAATTTGTACTCTAAAAAGTAGAATGACATTGGCATCTTTCAATGTCATCTGGCTAGTAACTCGTAGCTTACTTCAGAGGAATAATGAACAATCAATTGTCAAATAAATGGAACCTTTGTGCTGATAGTAATCGTTTCCAAATTTGTGCTCGTTAATACAATAAAAACAATTCAAGATGGCTCTAAAAGCGCTCGTTGGGCAAAGTAAGTAAAAAAAGAATTATTCATTCGTTCAATGCACCATTAAACATAAAGATACTCCGTATTTTCACAAAGTTATTGCAGTAGGCCATTCCCTACCTATCTTTTATCGATGACTAATATTTTTAGTCAATACTGCTGTAGTATAATGTAAATCTAGTGATTCTTCTTGTATAAATAAAGTATTTTTCATCTATGGTAAAAATCTACTTCAATATAAATTTTCGTCACAAAATAATTTATTACTTTTTTAAAATCGATAAATGTTTCTTGTATTAGCAATGTTAGTTAATCTTGAGATAATCATCATAACACGATACATACATATATCTAAAGAGAAGAAAAAAATGATAAACTGAAAGGTTGACCTAGGTGTCTGTTATTGATTTTCTTGTCACTTCAAAGTGGGGTGAGAACGGGGTGCGAAAACGTCATACATTGCGGTTGAAGTACCTACTGCCCACTTCTATGATATTTATAACTTCATTTTTAAAACTGATATTAACATTTATTAACATAAACATAATGTGCACTTATTTATAAACTATAAATCCTATTAAAAACAGTCCATGGATATCTCATTCCATAAAATCTTTAATATTTTTGAGAATGGATTTGAAAATCTCCTGTTTTTATAGATAAATTAAAGTAGAATTTGATGTGCATTTTATATAAATTTATTCTTAGACTACTTACTCATTATAAAACTGTATGGTGTCTATGTATTCATATAGATAGCATGATAGTGGATGGAAAAGAATGATCAAGACAAAAATTTTCAACACTTTTCATCATATATTAGAATATGATGACAATGAATTCATAAAATATTTCTGATTATTATTTGATTTTTTACACTTTCTAAGACCCCAACCATAACAACAAAAAATATAAGACATTAAATATGGGTTAATGTATAAAAATAATTATGTAGCTTAATATTTGAGAAAGTAATTTATTTATTTTTTGATTCATTCAAGTTTATAGACATTAAAACAAACAAAATATGGAACAAATAATTCAGAAATTAATGTATAACTACTTTTCCTAAGCACTACATGCAAAATATTTGTAAAATTAAAACTTTGACCTGAATTAATTAGGATACTCAAATATGTTCACTGACTGTATCAGATGAAAAAATTTCATTTTAATATATATGTACACATGAACTGTTAACTAAGAAGTCAAATATTTCTTCTACTATGTGGCCTGATGTCTCCTCAATTCTTATTAATAAGCAACTCTAGTACAAATGGAAAAAGCTATGAAAAATGTGAAAATAAAAATTGAAATTTAATTTGCTTACAGAAATTATGAATGAAGTGATCCGGTATCGGCCGAAAGGGAAAGAAAATCAGAAGGTAGAATGGCGAATCCTGATTGTAGATCAACTCTCTATGAGGATGGTCTCAGCCTGCTGCAAAATGCATGATATTTCTGCTGAAGGAATCACATGTATGTAATCCTTTTGTCCCATTATATTTTTTATTAATATAGAAAAATCTTATTAGCTTACACTAAAGAATTGGTTTTTAAAGGAAAAGACTATGTCTTTTTTTTGCCATGTCTAATGGACATTGAAATATAATAGATACTGGCAAAATGCCAACTATCTATAGTAAAAATGTTGATAAAACTACTTATGTTTGTTGGTTACAGTGGTAGAAGACATTCATAAGAAGAGGGAGCCTCTCTACACTATGGATGGAATTTACTTAATCACACCATCTGAAAAGTCGGTACACGCTCTTATTAATGATTTTTCAATTGGAAATCGCATCATGTACAAGGCCGCGCATGTTTTCTTCACTGAAGGTAAAACTTAAAAATTACTCAACAGTATGAAATGTGCTACAAAATCAACTATTTCAACATTGTATGTAAAAAAATATTTTGAGCGCTTAAATCAGCATTTGTACTTGTACATCTCATATTTTATTTTATTTGCATTTATGAGCTTGAAATTTAGTTGCATTTTCAATTTTATTTTACTTTTACTTACAGCTTGTCCAGATGTGCTATTTGATGAATTATCCCGTAGTCGTGTAGCTAAATATATCAAAACATTAAAGGAAATCAACATAGCTTACATACCATATGAACAACAGGTTTGTTCTTTATAGTTTTGCTTGCACTCTCAGTTTTTCACGATGTAGTCAAATCTTTCGTTTAAAAAAATGTAATGAATATGATTTCGCGATTATGAGGTTAAATTGTTACTTTACACGCTGCTCTAAACTAGTGTGTCCTGAGGAGTTGTTCAACGAACTATGCAAGTCTTCTGCAGCAAGAAAAATTAAAACTTTGAAGGAAATCAACATCGCCTTTTTACCATATGAGAGCCAGGTGATCATTTATTATGAAAATAAAAAGTACTTTTTTAATGAATTTATATGTCTAAACGTACATAAAAAATCAACTTAAACAAGTAAAACAATATAATATTTATCATTAATTTATTAACAATTGCCATCTATCTAAGGATGATATTTTTCAGAAATAAGCCCAATTCTTGCATAAATTTGATTACAAAGCCCACTCCTTACATCTCATATGTGTTGTGTAGAATACTAGATATATAAAAATTTTAATATTCTGTATTGTGAAAATGAATCATAAAGATGCCAGTACTGATTTGATTAATAATTGTAACAAAATGAATCATGATACCAAACAAAGTTTGCTCAAAAATTATATAATAAAAAATAAAGCAACAAATAAAATTCCATACAATAAAAAAATTGAATTCTAGGTGTTCTCCTTGGACTCCCCTGAAACATTCCAATGCATGTACAATCCAGCTCTCACCCAAACCCGCAATGCTAACATGGAGCGCATTGCAGAACAAATCGCCACACTTTGTGCCACGCTTGGTGAATATCCATCTGTGAGATATCGCAGGTAATAAAAATAAGAAAACTTAGTCAATACATATAATGAACTTAGCTTACAACATTTATTAAGCCTATTTTTAGGGCGCTTTTATGAATATTAACACTGAGAACTGATACGGACTTACGGAGAACTGACAATAAAGATATTAATTATGTATTTTTATCCGAAAAAATCTATTATCTATCTTTTTGGTATTAATTTTAATATTTCGTATGTTTACTTATGCTCAATTGGATCTTTACAGTGACTGGGAGCGAAACGTAGAATTGGCGCAACTTATTCAACAAAAACTGGATGCTTATAAGGTATGGTAACTAATATATTGAAACATCACATAATTCATCAGATATAAAATGCATGTTTAATCATTTGTTGCAAGTTTAATCCACTTAATGAGACAATTTTTCACAATTCAACCTTCACTTGCTTGTTACCTGGCAAAGATTGGTGTCAGTGATAAGGTTGTACATAGTTAAATATAATTTGTTTCTTTATTATTGTTATTCACATTTATGATGTACAATAAAGATTTGTTCTGATACATCTATCAAATCTGGTTTTAATACCTAATCATCGTCATCATCATCATCCTGCCCATAGCCCTTTATTTTGGGTCGGCGGTCAATCCATCCATCGATTCATTGGCTTACCTCTTCCCGTCGATCCATTAACCTCCATGTTCATCCTTTTACCAACATATAACTATCTTACCGCCACATCACAAGTCCAAACCATAATCAAATATCCTGTCGCTTCATTTCTTGTCAGGGATCGTTGCCACTTTCAAGCTCCTCTTATATGTTCGTTCTTAGTCCTATCTAATCTTGTCGCCCCACACATTCATCTCATACTCAATAACATTATAATCATAATCATGTGTGTTTCCCAGGCTGACGAGCCAACAATGGGTGAGGGTCCAGAGAAGGCTCGATCTCAACTCTTGGTCTTGGATCGTGGGTTCGACTGCGTGTCGCCTCTGTTGCATGAGCTCACCCTGCAGGCTATGGCCTATGACTTGCTGCCCATTGAGAATGATGTATACAGGTCAGGCTCATTGCATTTACATACACATTATCTATTTTTAAAATGTCCACTTTTAATGTGCCAATACGAAAATATTGCAAGCGTACAAATGTCTCATAGTTTATAACTATTTAAAATAAATATTGTCATTATAATTTTCATTATCGTAATGGTATCGTCGATCCACCGTAATCGAAGCAAAAGAATAGTAAGTTCTTTTGCTTGCATTTCTCATATTTATAAGAAACAAAAATTTCATACTAAGTCTCCGTTTTGGACATTCCTTTTATATTTCATTGATCATGTCATCTCAAATTTAGTAAATTATAATATTTGGTTGAAAACAATTATGTTAAATTTGTATTTTACTTAAATCTATCCTTTACCAATGTTGTATATCTTTTAATGTAATCGAAGCAAAAGAATTTACTATTGCATTTCTCATATTTATAGGAAACAAAAATTTCATACTAAGTCTCCGTTTTGGACATTCCTTTATATTTCATTGTTCATGTCATCTTAAATTTAGTAAATTATAATATTCGGTTCAAAACAATTATGTTAAATTTGTATTTTACTTAAATCTATCCTTTACCAATGTTGTATATCTTTTAAAGATATGAAGCATCAGCTGGGAGCATGAAGGAAGTGCTGCTGGATGAGAACGACGAGCTGTGGGTGGAGCTGCGCCACCAGCACATCGCCGTCGTGTCCACCTCCGTCACTAAGAACTTGAAGAAATTCACCGAGTCCAAGCGTATGGGAGGCGGTTAGTGTAAAAGATTATAATGTAAAAACATGTTTATAAAATTAAAAATAAGACTTAAAATGTTAAAAAAAAATTGGATTAACTTCACTTAATAGGGATTAACCCAAACCGCCAAATATCACTCACAACATCAGCTTATAGTTGTTATATATGATAAAAATAATAAAAACTATCCAATTTACAAGATATCATCTGCCCTCGTTAAATAAGATGGACCGTAATCTCAATGTTATCCAATGTTCTTTGGTTACCAGCATTTATTTTGTTTTTAAATATATTTCATAGAATTTCGAAGTGAAGTAATAATATTTCCAGCCTATTCTTGACCATCTCATGGTTTCTTATTAATGACTAGCGTTGGCCCGCGGTTTCGTTTGCGTATCTGCTCCGTTCCTGTAGGATGTTCGGGATAAAAACCATTCTAAGACTCCATTCTCCACTAGTTGAAAATAATATACGTTGATCTAGTTTGTCCTTTAAATAAAATGTCTTGCAAATATCAGTTTTAACATAAATATTGACTTTGTCGATAGGAGACAAGCAATCCATGAGGGACTTATCTCTCATGATTAAGAAGATGCCGCAGTACCAAAAGGAGTTGTCCAAGTATGCAACTCACCTGCGTCTCGCTGAAGATTGCATGAAGGCTTACCAGGGATATGTTGACAAGCTCTGCAAAGTTGAACAAGTAAGCTATTGATTACTTAAGTAGCTTGTACTAATAATTTTACACTCAAAAATAGCATGGTACAAAGGTATGAAAAAATATTTTTACAATTTTAAACTGATATTTCACTTAGAATCAAGTAAGGCTCAAATGACTGTAGTCCGTTTATAAAAATTATTTTTTGTAGTTTAGATGAAATCATATGTATAAACTATGAAAAAAAATTACAAATAATACATGATACATATTTTTTCAGGATCTTGCTATGGGCACCGATGCAGAGGGTGAAAAAATTAAAGACCACATGAGAAGCATTGTTCCAGTGCTTTTGGATCAGGTAAGGAATTTTAATTAATAAAATTAAATAAAATAAAATGCCAGAAATGACATAGGATAATTTATATCCCGAAAATCAGCTTGTAATATATAAAATTGGATATAAAATCCTCTTTGATTAAAACCAAGTTTAGATACATTGTATATTTTATCCATTAATATATAAATAATTTTGCAATAAAAAAAAGGATTTTGAAGTTTTGACAAATGCCTTTCTAATTTTTATAATGTGTTTACAAATTTATCTTCTCTTTTTCGGCAGTCGGTCAAGAACTACGACAAGATGCGCATAATCGCTCTGTACATAATGTCCAAGAACGGCATCTCGGAGGAGAACCTCAACAAGCTGGTGACGCACGCGCAGCTCGAGCCCTCCGACAAGCAGGCGCTGCTCAACCTCGCCAACCTCGGCCTCAACGTGGTCGTCGACGTGAGTACATCACATACAGTGCTGCAACTACTGCAAGCGCTGCACCTCATACAGGAACGGCACCTCGAAACAGTACCTCGACAAAACGCAGGCGCTACTCAACCTCTCCAACCTCGGCCTCAACGTGGTCGTCGACGTGAGTACCTTTTATTCAGTGCTAAAACTACTGCAAGCGCTGCACGTTTTACAGGAACGGCATTTGGGAGCAGAACCTCGGTAAAACGCAGGCGCTGCTAATACCACGCCTTGGTCAATTGACCAAGGCATTATGCTAAGTAGGGCCATATCCATATCCATATCCATAGAACACGATATCCTCTTATATATTTATTTTATCTTATGTCTATTTTGTGTAAATGTGGCTTCATGTGTGTAATAAAATTAATCTGTTCTATTAATAAAAAACATCTATCTATCGATTTATCTGTCTGCTCAACCTTGCTCACGGCCTGAATGTGTTCGTTGATGTGAGCATATTATATTCAGTCCCTTAATTACGTCGTTAGTCTAGTGGTCTAATCTTTTACTGAAGATTGGGCGTCTCGGGTTCGAATCCCTAGTGGGACTTAACTAAAGAGATTTTTATAACAAAAAATCTCAGTAACAGCCCCGAGTCGGAATGTCGGCGGTGTTGGTTAACGTAAAGCCGTCTCGTTTCTCTATCTCTCTTAGGACTTACCACCGTGACCGTTATCAATCAAGAAGATTGTGCTATCTATAACTACTATATAAGAAGCGTATAACTAGTGCATTATGTACATAATACAAGAACAGCATCCTAGAAACCTCAACAGCAATAATATTTTTGTTCTTAAATTCTCAGGGCAACAGGAAGAAGCAATATCAAGTACCCCGTAAGGAGAGAATTACAGAGCAAACCTATCAAATGTCGCGATGGACTCCCGTTATTAAGGTAAGCTATTTTTCTAGTAATTTGTAATTATTTAACTTACTTTTCTCTGACAATCCGATTGCCACAGTAAAAATGACGTTGTCTATCACTTATCTAGTTTCCATAGTACAAACATTGCTTAGTATGGGACTAGACGGTGTTTTATTGAATGTCTGAGAAATCTTTTTTTAATTATTTTATCCTTATCCTTAACATATTATTATATGTTCTTTCAGTGAACCAGATGCATGTATCGACAAATTAATAATTGATATGTACTTTTTTAAGGATATAATGGAGGACGCTATTGACGATAAGCTTGACCAGCGCCACTTCCCGTTCCTGGCTGGTCGCGCCCAGACCTCCGGCTACCAAGCCCCGACAAGGTTTGATATATTTTAATTTAAATTAAATAAAGTAACTGGTGACTCGCTCCGAGCTAGCGTCGCGTTGCAATGTATGAATCAAGACAACACTCACCTATTTAACCCCCCACCGATTTCGTTTATTTTCGGACTCGACGATTTAATCACGATACTCAAGTTGGATAAAGTTTTTCATACATACATACAAACATAATTTCCCGGCCATCTCGACTCTGTGCCATCGCTTCGTCCGGCGAAAACCTGTTTTTAGGTTCTATGACATATAGTTTCTGGCTTTTTTATTTTTTAAATTTTTACACTAAATTGAAGGATTGGAGGGTAGTTGCCAAAACAAATGGAAATAACTAGAGAAGGTCTTTGCCCAATAGTGGGACAATGCAGGCTCAATCAAAAAAATCCGAAACTAATATATTAGATACTAAACCAGTGCACGTTTACAATATTATTTATGATGTATCATTTCGTATTTCACTTTCTAGCGTACGTTATGGTCACTGGCATAAGGACAAAGCCCAGCAGACCATCAAGAATGTCCCCCGACTGATCGTCTTTGTTGTTGGTGGTGAGAACAAAACTATGCAATGTTATATATAATATATTTTTAATTTTATCATTATCAAGTTATCCACTTTCCTAGTTTCTTAGGTAATACATAACAATTAATCCATTTAACTTAGTATTTATTTATTGAAGCATAATTATACATCATTGAAGACCATTTCATTGGCGCAACAAGTTTAATAACAACTACACCAACTGTTATACATGCTACGCACTACACTAATTTGCTGCTTCCTATACAAAAACTAATAAGTAAATCTTTATACCTAATGTAAATATGATAGATATCCCAGCCTTGTTTAATCTTTTTAAGGTAATATTATAACAATTTCTCAAAGAACACTTAACGAGCGTGTCTAAACGCTGGTGACGCGAGACTATTTAAAATGAGTTCACAATTTTGAATTGTGCACCGTTTTTGAGACATTTATTGTGTATCTAGACATTATTTATATATCAATGGCCAATAATGACCTTTTCCAGGCGTTTGTTTCTCTGAAGTCCGTTGCGCATACGAAGTGACGGCCGCCCTCAAGAACTGGGAGGTGATCATCGGCTCGTCGCACATCCTCACCCCGGACAACTTCCTCTCCGACCTCAGCTCCCTCACGGCCTAAACGAAACCTATGTACGCCGCGGTTTTATTTCTACATCCCAATCTATTTATTAGTCAAATCGGCAATAAATTCGGGTTAGGGACTCGTTTGACGTGTTTTGAGATTTTAGTACTTTAGTTCAAGTACAGTCGACTTATATTGCCTGTTTTAAATTCACATCTCATTTTATGTTATTTATGAAGGTTATGAAAACCTTAATGTATAAGTATTTTATATTCATGATACTGTTTTTTATGTTGTAAGTTTGAGTTTAATAATGTTGCTGTTACATAAAAAAAATATCAAAATTTTGGTAAAAGTATTCGATCATTATAGTACCTTATTCTAGCTATAATTATTCTATAGTTATTATATTTATCGGAATTAATATTTAGATAAAAATTCAAGTTATAACTATGTTATAAGAATTTATTTTATTAAAACGTTATCATTATTTAAGATTGTTTCTATAAAAATGTAAGTTTAATAGTAAATTAACCTTATTTGAGCTAATCTGTCCCCAAATCATGATCATTTTCTTCCTAAAACTAGCATACTATGTCGTTATTAGAATAGTTCAAATAGCAGCTAGAACAAAGAATAAATCTAGTACTTATTGTAATTATCAAAGTATTAAAATATCGCTTTTAATATTCATTATAAGAGACGATTCCAAAAATGCTGCGTTGGCTATTACATGAAAAGGTTATCTATGCATTAACTGAAGGAAATATACATTGGGATAAGAATTTTTTATTTTAACATCACCAGAGAGATTAGATTGTCAATAACATCAAGTAAACATAATAATTAATATTATTACATGATGAACTATTATGCTGTGTTTTATAATTTATTATTAATTTGAACAAATTTATATCAATTGTTTACATTCCAGTGTAGCATAAATATATATCAGTATCTTATATAAATCACATGACTTTAATCAACATAATATCTTTAGTAATTAAGTCGGTTTCTCTCGGTAGCGATAAATTATATAATATAAACTAATTACTAGTGTTAACCTACAAACTTTGAACCTATTTAACACATAGAATGTGTTTGTGCTGTTTTATTTATAAGCTAATGTATGTAGTGTGGTCGTAGATTAATCTGAAAATATGTTTCGTCATTAAGCCATACTTTTAGCAAATGTTAAATCAATATTTGCATTCGAGTATTAACACCAAAGATAAAAAAGTACTACTTCTATCGTTCCACATAACAATGTGGCTTTTTGGGGATGCCACAGATCCCATTTGTAAAAGTCGAGGCTTAAGTTCTATAATTAATATTGTTGGAGTAGCCTTGTACATAGAAGGGAAATATATTTCTTGAGATCTCAAGCATGGACGTAGTAAACTTAAGAGATTTAGGAAGACATTAGTAAAAAAATCCCTAATATTGTTTGGAAAGAGATTGGCGTGGTGAATTTTAATATCCAATAAAATTTGCTGATGCAATAGCGTCACCATACTTCATACATTAGAAACAGTGATACTAAGCTATTTATAGATCATAGCTACAACCTGCATAAGTGAAGCGAGAGTTTGATGAGTCCACAAATTCTCATTCCTCCGATCTTAATTAAGTTTGATTTACAAAGTTCTGTTTGAAAGACTCATAGATTTTCGCTTCGCAAATAGTATTAGTTATTAAAAGTTTGTGCAATTATGTAGAAATACACATATTAATTGTGTTGTCAGTATTCATCTGTTAACAATTTTATTAAATTATTCTTAACCATTATCTATGTTGTATTTTTGTCCAAATGATAAACCCTTAATTTGAACAAATGACTTTGGGAGAGATGTCTGCGACCTAAGGTTATCAGTACATATAACAATAATATATGATTAATAGTACAAACTAGTTGGGTTGCTGAAGGAGAGAGGACGCATCATGGCTAAGGAACTTATTATTTTGGCATATTCCGGTGGCTTAGACACAAGCTGCATTTTAAAATGGTATTGGTATTGCGTTTAATTTAAACAGTTTTATACTAATGAAAACAAAATCACCGATTTAAAAAATTATACAGGTTAATCCAAAAAAACTATGATGTGGTGTGCTATATGGCAGATATTGGTCAAGATGAAGACTTTGCCCAAGCTAAAAAGAAAGCCATGTTAATCGGCGCCAAAGATGTAAGTGGAACTTTTGTACTTTTACATTAAGTATTCAATAAAATAAACTTTTATTGACGAAGCCGGCGTTTTTGAAGAAATTTATAAAATCTGAATGAGTACAGATGTCGCGCATAAAGTGGAGTTTTTTAAATACACGAGGTTTTAAACAACAATACGACCAAACAATGAGTAGGTACAATATTTAGGGTCATTCAATTAAATCTTGAATCTTAAGCAGACTGAGAAAATTATCTTGATCTATCTATATACGCGTACCTATCCAGTGTAGAAAACACAAAAATACATAATATGCAAAATCGCTAAAAGAAATTCAATACGATAACTCTTGTGTTTAGAAAATTTTCATAAAATACTTTTCTAAAACTCTAATTGTTTTGTAGGTAATCGTAGAGGATTTGCGAAAGCAGTTTGTCACCGATTACATGCTACCCGCCATTCAAATGGGTCTGGTTTATGAGAGTCGTTACTACTTGGGGACTTCCCTAGCTCGTCCGTGCATCTCTGTCGGTATCGTAAATACTGCCAAGAAATTGGGTGCTAAGTGAGTTTCTCTATTTTATTATATTTAATAAAATTATGCGAAGATAGTCTTATTGTATTCATATACAATTTTAAAATTTCCCCTTCATGCACATCTCCCGATATTTAGGAATGAAAATAGAAAAAATAAATGTATTTTCTATATATTTCGAATAAATTCAAATTAAATTATTTACAGATATATTTCCCATGGTGCGACCGGAAAGGGTAACGACCAAGTACGCTTCGAGTTAAGCGTTTACTCTCTATGGCCTGAGGGTAAGGTAAGTTATACAACAATACATATTATATTATTTACTAACCATTTTTTCAATCATGCATCTTTCTATTTCCTTCATTCATTTATTTTATTATTTTTGTCTCGATGTCTGCATTCCTACTTTCCTTAGGCATATTTCATTTTCTTGAGCTAACGTTACCTTGTAAATAAAGGATAGTTCGATTTCATCATTTATCTTGAATTGTAGGTGATTGCTCCATGGCGGCTACCTGAATTCTTTAATAGATTTCAAGGACGTAAGGACTTGCTTGAATTTGCCAAACAACAGAATATACCTGTTTCTGCGACGCCCAAAGAACCGTGGTCTACAGATGAAAACATCATGCATATCAGGTACCTAATAGATAAACTACATCGCCTAGTTATTCATTCTGGCAGAGATAACATACGTCCAGATAATAATATGTCGGCATATTACATTAATTATGATAATTTAATATATTTGTCATTTCGATAAAAATAGGCCACATTGAGAAACTTAATTGATAAGTCACTGTATTACCTATTACCCAACATCTTTACGGACATTGATTTTATCTTGAGTCCTGGAATTTGATCCATCTGACCTAAAACATTAAATAGAACTCCATTTTTTACATTTATAGAATTAACACATCCTTTTTTTTAGTTACGAATCGGGAGTATTAGAAGATCCCGGTGCAATCCCACCTAAAGGAATTTACAAGATGACGAGAGATCTCCAACAAGCCGAGGATTACCCCAGCATTATAGACATTACCTTTGAAAAAGGTAAATATACTTTAGAGTACGACAAGTCCTATAGTGATGTTTACAGATTATTAACTACTTGTTAATTACCTATTTCAGGAGTGCCTGTCTCTATCAATATCCCGAGTGGACAAGCGAAAGCTTTACTTGTTAACGACCCCCTCTCAATCGTCGAGACACTAAATAAATTAGGCGGGCAGCATGGAGTAGGGCGTATAGACATTGTAGAAAACCGATTTTTAGGACTTAAGGTAAATAAATCTATTTATTAATTAGAATTTTCTTCTTAATTTTGTTTTATTGATTTTATGCTGTTTTTTGTTTGCTATATTTAGTCCAGAGGCCTTTATGAAACACCCGCCGGAACCATATTGCACGCGGCACATCTTGATTTAGAGGCCTTTGCTTTGGATAAAGAAGTGCTAAGGTTAGCGTTTGAAATAAAACCAAATATTTTATAAATTTACTAAATAAATGACACAATAACTTATATTTGTTAATTTTACAGACTCAAGAAATACCTCCAAGATAAAATGGCTGATTTTGTGTACAATGGTTTCTGGTTTTCCCCAGAAGCCACTTACACCAAAAAGTGCTTAGAAATGTCCCAGGAATTAGTAAACGGAGTAGTGACACTCCAAATCTTCAAAGGAAACTGTAAGAATTACATTAAATATCTGTTGCATTGTTTAAGTTTAATGACACTGAATGTGCATTTATCTTGACCGTCTCGTTGGTCTAGTGGTTTCATCTTTGACTACAGATCGAGGGTCTCGGGTTCGATGCCCGGATGGACCTTAAAAAATGTTATTGGGATTTCAGCAGCGTTGAGTCTGGAATTTGGTGGTGCTATAGCACCCCCGAGCCTCGGAAGGCACCTACGGCCCGCCGCGTCGTCCCATCGTATTATGAGAGTAAAGAATTATAGAGCGCACCTGTGTTTGCCCACATGCCTAGTCTCTGTTAAGATTGGCCATTATGACCGATATCGGTTAGAGAGGATATATTATCTTGATCCAGACTTTTACGTAAGCTGGTAATTCAGTCCTATATTTTTAATGTCTATATTTTTCTGTTTGCAGTGACAATTTTAGCCCGAAAAAGTCCATCAAGCTTATACAACCAGGATTTAGTATCTATGGATATCGC
>LQNK01000680.1:815378-839420 GCA_001586405.1 Phoebis sennae | reverse complement strand
TAATTTAGTGTAAGAATATTAATTTCTTAATTTATTAAAAGGGGATATTTTCTTAATTTATTGGTATTTCGGAAAAGACTTTACATCTTGTGAATATATGTTTGAAAAAGAAATTTTTTTTTTTCGATTTTATTAAAGTTAATGGGGGTATTTAAAAATTTTTTCTTCTTTCAATTAATAAATTTTCCTTTTCTGCGCAAGAGCAGAAAGTTTTACGTTACGCAGCGTGGCTCTAGAAGATAGAATTACAGTCGAACCGGTCGCTTCTTGGCACCGTTTGCAAATAATATACGCACCTCCCTCGGGAGTGCGGCCTGTTTATGAATCTCTTAATGACCGTTTATTTCGGTCTCAATTTAGACAACAATTTAAGCCATTAAGCAGACAAAGTAGTTATTGAGGCGCCTCTCGCTCCGAGGGCAGGGGTGGCCAATTTGATTTCTGCGCAAGGACAGAAAGTTTTACCTGGGTCCCAGGCTACGCAGCCTGGATCTAGAAGATATAATTATAGTCAAACCGGTCGCTTCTTGGCACCGTTTGCAAATAATAATTTTAAAAAATACGCACCTCCCCCGGGAGTGCGGCCTGTTTATGAATCTTTTAATGACCGTTTATTTCGGTCTCAATTTGAACAACAATTTAAGCAATTAAGCAGACAAAGTAGTTATTTAGGCGCCTTTCGCTGCGAGGGCAGAGGTGGCCAATTTGATGTCTGCGCAAGGACAGAAAGTTTTACCTGGGTCCCAGGCTACGAAGCCTGGATCTAGAAGATATAATTATAGTCAAACCGGTCGCTTCTTGGCACCGTTTGCAAATAATAATTTAAAAATACGCACCTCCCCCGGGAGTGCGGCCTGTTTATGAATCTTTTAATGACCATTTATTTCGGTCTCAATTTAGACCACAATTTAAACAAGTACAATTAAGCAGAGAAAGTAGTTATTTAGGCGCCTCTCGCTCCAAAGGCAGAGGTGACCAATTTGATTTTTTGAAGGCGTTTCGAGGGGGGAGTTTAATTGAGTTTGTTAATGCTTGGGAAAACGGGATGCACTAGGAAAAACTGTTAAAAATATTAATGGGGTACATAATTCTGCATCTAGCAAGGCCACCAAGGCTTCAGTGAAAAAAAAAAAAAAAAAAACAGACTAATGTCTGTAACTTTATACAATCAACATGATTTTATGGTAAAATTAGATCTTACGCAGGCATGTTACTATGTACCAGTAGCCTCCAGTGATCGCTGCTCCCTAAGGTTGGCGTACAGAGGTCAGGTCTTACAAATGGCCTGCATATTTTTTGGACTTGCAACCGCACCCAAGGTGTTCGTCCCTAACGAATTGGACTGGGGAAGTACTTCGAGAGAAAGGTATACGTATAATTGTTTTTCTCGACAATTTACTGCAAACAAAGTTGGTACTAGTACCACAGACATCTCTAGAAAGTTTTGTGTTTGAAATGGGATTTTTTCAGAACAGGAAAAGTTTACCAGAGAAGAACAATTCAAATATTCAGTAAACCATTTCTCACCGATTGGATTATCAAAAGGTAACTTTGACCCGCGATCCCTCTGGATTCCCTTGTCTAGAGGGATCGTGGGATCTTTGAATTTTGCTCGTCTAGCAGTGCCTCGGGGCCGGCTCAATTTTAGGGGTCTGTTAAATTTCTCCAACAGTCTGCTGTGGGGCAATATCAAAATCCGACTCGATTACTATGGGGAGTAATGAACGAGCTCGAATGGTGGTCTCTGAATTGCAGACAGGGGCCTCGCATTTCGATTTTCATTTAGTCCCTTACCATATTCCGGGGAAGGGCAACTAGGTAGCAGATCGACTGTCTCGCAAGAAGTCGATTTCGGAATGGCACTTGCTTCCGGTGCTCACAAGTTTAATTTTTGCGAATTGGGGTGTTCCGGAGATAGAACTCTTTGCCTCAGCAAGGGCTGTCGTAACAAAATAGTAAGTCTAGATCAATAGGATCATCAAGCCTGGAAGCACAACGTATTGGCTTTGGATTAGGATTTCTCTCCTCGCCCATCTTAAAATCGGGCAAAAGGTACGTACGTAATTGTAGCACCGAAATGGCCACAAGCGAGTGCTTGTGAGAGCAGACCTGATGTCCAGGGCAATAGCGCGTCTATTTACCATTGACAACTTGGAGGCAAAATTAGTAGATCTGTCGACGGGCCTTCCTCCGCCGAAGGTAAGAGACATGTTGCTGGAAATTTGGAAATGTATGCAGGGTCTCGAGCAGAAACTAGAAACGTGGTCAGCACAACAAAGGTTGCTTTTACACTTGGGTTGGCGTAAGTCTACCCTTAAGTTTCTTAAACCTGGGAGCGGTGTAATAAATTTAAAGTCAGCGTTAAAACCCATGGGGGTAAGATTTAGCATAATTTTTGGCCGATTTGCATTTGGTTGGGGGATTGGCTTATCGTACTATTTTAGTTTACAAATCGGTAATCTCCACTTTGTGCACTACTGAAGGAAATTCAAAATTATGTTCGAATATTTTAGTAAAACATATTTTAAAGGTCATTGCGGGATGCAAATACATTAGTGGTTAACAACTACTGTTAAAAGCGAAGGAAATCTTTGGGAAGTTTCACGTCGTGCACAACGACTACTATTACTGTGTTCGAGTTGTAGAGTACATGACTTGACTTTGTTAAGTATCGACGAGGGGTTTTTTGAAGATAACAGGTAAGAAAACTGTATAATTTTCTGGCCCAATTTTGGATCTATAACAGACTCGAAATTCTTTCGTTCAATCGGGTTAGAGATTATTGTCTAGTTTGAATAATGTTAATATTGATCCAGTGAATTTGATAAGAAAACTGTTATTCTTGGGGTCAGAAAGACGAAATTTAGGTGGGATAAATAATTTATTTATAAGGGTATGCGGAAAAGGGCACCCCGCTACTAAAACCGTCATTGCGGGAGCAATCATTGAGGGATACGGGTGTTGAGGAGACTTCGGGGAGAGTTAGATCATAAGATTTTGGCTAGGGGCGATTTGAGGTCCGAAAATACTTTCAAAAGGTTTTATAGGAAAGAAGTAAAGAGTGACAGTAGTAAGGACGCTTCTTTAAGCCATCTTTTTCAGCCACTTGTTTGAATTCCTTATCACATTGGCGTCTTATGTACCAGGCGATAACAAACAGGGTCTCATTATTGTTTACAAGGCCTCGAATAACGGCGGAAGGACATAATAGATGAGTTTTACTTACCATTAAAACTCGTATTATGTCCGGGAGCCTTATTCGAGGCCTTACAGTAAGTGCTGCCTGGTATATCTAACATGGTTATAATGAGACACAATGAGCCAATGGCTGCCTGGATTTCCTTTACATCAACTACTGTCTATGATAATTTGCGCGGGAACGGAAGAAGACAGTCCATAACCGCCCCCTATAGGACAGTATTGGAACTACTACAACAATGAAATGTCGGCCGGAAGTCAAGTATGCTCTCTCATTATTGTTTACAAGGCCTCGAATAAGGCTCCCGGACATAATACGAGTTTTAATGGTAAGTAAAACTCATCTATTAACTACTTGTTAATTACGTATTTCAGGAGTGCCTGTATCTATCAATATCCCGAGTGGACAAGCGAAAGCTTTACTTGTTAATGACCCCCTCTTAATCGTCGAGACGCTCAATAAATTAGGCGGGCAGCATGGAGTAGGGCGTATAGACATTGTAGAAAACCGATTTTTAGGACTTAAGGTAAACAAAACTATTTATTATTTTCTTCTTAATTTTGTTTTATTGATTTTTATGTTATTTTTTTGTTTGCTAAATTTAGTCCAGAGGCCTTTATGAAACACCCGCCGGAACCATATTGCACGCAGCACATCTTGATTTAGAGGCGTTTGCTTTGGATAAAGAAGTGCTAAGGTTAGCGTTTGAAATACAAACAAATATTTTTTAAATTTACTAAATAAATGACACAATTACTTATATTTGTTAACTTTACAGACTCAAGAAATACCTCCAAGACAAAATGGCTGATTTTGTGTACAATGGCTTCTGGTTTTCCCCAGAAGCCACTTATACCAAAAAGTGCTTAGAAATGTCCCAGGAATTAGTAAACGGAGTAGTGACACTCCAAATCTTCAAAGGAAACTGTAAGAATTACGTTAAATATCTGTTGCATTGTTTAAGTTTAATGACACTGAATGTGCATTTATCTTGACCACCTCGTTGGTCTAGTGGTTGCCTCTTTAACTACAGATAGAGGGTTCGATGCCCGGATGGAACTTAAAAACATATTGTTGAAATTTTTTTAGTATAAAAGTCTCAATAGCAACGTTGAGTTTGGAATTATACTTTGCGGTGCTATAACACCCCCGAGCCTCGGAAGGCACGTACGGCCTGCCGCGCCGTCCCATCGTATTATGAGAGTAAAGGATTATAGAGCGCACCTGTGTTTGCCCACATACTTGCGCACTATAATATCGCCTGCGTACCTGCCTAGTCTCTGTTAAGATTGGCCATCATGACCGATATCGTTTAGAGAGGTTATATTATCTTGATGCAGACTTTTACCTAAAGTGGGTAATTCAGTCCTTTATTTTTAATGTCTATATTTTTCTGTTTGCAGTGACAATTTTAGCCCGAAAAAGTCCATCAAGCTTATACAACCAGGATTTAGTATCTATGGATATCGCCGGGGGCTTTTCACCTGAAGACAGCACCGGCTTTATTAATATTAATGCAATCCGTTTGAAGGAGTACGCACAATTTGTAAATAATTCAAAACAATAAATTTGAATGCATACTTTACTTTATTTTTTTAAGACCTAAAAAAGGTCATAAACCTTAAAACAAAAGCCAATTTTCCTTTATATTTTACTAGCTGTACCCTGCAGTTTCATCCACGTAAATAGCCCGTTCCCGTGGTATTTCCGGGATTAAAATCAGTATTCTATATCATTCTCCTGGTCCTTGGCTATCTTCCTACGAATTTTCTGCCAAATTGTTCAAGCAGATCTCCAGTTATTAGTGTAGTAACAAACCCAGTTTCGATAAGTCTTTTTTATATATACTAGCTGTACCCCGCGGGTTCACCCGCATATATACCACGTTCCCGTGGAATTTCCGGGATGAAAAGTATCCTATGTCCTTCTCCTGGCTCTAAACTACCTCCCTGCCAATTTTCAGCTGTATGTTTGTCATGTTTAAAATTCTTAATTAATTTTTAATGTTATTTTAAGCAAATCAAATATAATATTTTGCAAAAAATAAAGCATACAATATGAAATAAAAAAATTCCTGCCATATATTCTTCTTCTTCTTTTAGTATAATGGCTTCCCATCATATGTCATACGTCTGGTGCCATATATTCAATCTGTGGTCGTATTATGACATTTCTATGTTTATTGTACTGTCACTGTCATTTTTCATTGGAGAATGCAAATACATTTTGCAATTTTTATTGTAAATATATCTTCATTTCTCAAAAATTAACTTAAATTGTTTAAGCCTGAAGTAAATAGTTTTCACAATGCACCGAAATTTACCACAAAACAAAGAAGCTTTACTCAAATCGTATACAACTCGGTTAAAAGAGGATGTAAAAAGTATGCTGGAGAATTTTGAAGGTAAATACATACTTAATATATAAGTATATTTGAATAACTGCTGGATTTAATTTGTGTCAATATTGATTTCCAGAAATAATTAAACTTGCAAAAGGTGATAATGAATCTCAACTAAATAGAATGACTCAAATCGAACAAGATACATTTGAAATGCAAGTGAGAGCGGCGAATATTGGTAAGGATTTTTAATTATAAAGTTTTATATTTAGGCAGCCTTAATTCGCACACCAAGCAAATTTATATCAATAAATGATCTATATGTATAGTTCTTATATAAAATACTTTCATATTTATAGTCAATGATCAATGAATATGAATAAATTATTTTTTGATAAATAATAATAACTGACAAATTATAATGTGTATTATGTAATATCATTGCTAATATTTGGAAACAAATTTCAGTGCGAGCTGGTGAGTCCCTAATGAAACTAGTATCAGATATAAAGCAGTATTTAATATTAAATGATTTCCCTTCTGTTAATGAGGCAATCACTCAAAACTCTAAATTATTCCGGACCAAGCAACAGGAA
This sequence comes from Phoebis sennae, assembly GCA_001586405.1. Classification (NCBI taxonomy): domain Eukaryota; kingdom Metazoa; phylum Arthropoda; class Insecta; order Lepidoptera; family Pieridae; genus Phoebis; species Phoebis sennae. The sequence continues at coordinate 833,284 of LQNK01000680.1, read as the reverse complement.
TGTGATCAGAAACTCATGTCTCTCAGGGACGATATAGCTGCAGACTTGTATGACTTAGAAGATGAATATTTTACTAGTATTTATAAGTGAACAATAAAATTATTTAGAAATAAGAAATGTTTTATTTAAACATTGTTAATCTAAACTAGGTTAGACCTACAAAAACAAACTCAACCAAAATTAGTGCAATAAAATATATAAAACTGCTGTCTTTGTTCTTTTTCATCTTATCATAGGAGTAAAAAATCATGACACATGTTTAAAAGAATTTTAATAAAAGAGAAATTAATATTTTGAATTTAGTTTATTGAACAACTAAACAAATGAAACGCTTCTGCTTTGAATAAATTAGTTACTTGAAAAGCATCCCTTTAGTTTCCTACTTTGTATTAAACATGTAATGAGGTCCATCCCCAGGATATTGCTTCTCAGTTACTGGCCTTCCAAATTTGAAGTTCTCCAAATAGTAGAAGAGAGCAAAAAAGCCTCCCATACAACCTAAAAACCAAAGCCACTGCTCCCCAACTGCGATTCTAGGCTTCATACTGATATCATAACGATCTTCACCAAACAACTCTGCTCTTACATTGAACTGAAAAATGATCATATGAACTTAATAAAGAAGCATTCTTTTAATATAAATTATGGTAGTATAAGATTTATTTGTTTATTTCTTTATAAATACTATTAAGGTGGTTTAAATTCAAACACTTGTACAAAGCTAAACACTGCACAGGTAATTTTGTTTATATGATATTGTAGAAAGAATGAAATCAAAAGATTTAATTCTATAATATGTATAAAACAGAGAGAAAAAACAAGGCAGAGAAATATTAACATACATGACAGGTAAAAGTTGTATTTTAATATTTAAACTAATGTTTTAGAAAAAAAATACAATGAGAAATGACACAATTACCAACTTGTTAAGATTATCTTATTAAAGTATATAATACCTAATATTTATAATGTTATTAAACATTATGGTACATTTCCTAAGACTACCTTACCCTTTTCAATAAGAACAAACATGCACTGCACTTATGAATTACATGAATGCTACAAATATACATACAGGCTCGTTAAAGTTCCTCTTCAACTCAGGAAAATCATAGGGGTAATGAGGGTCTTTAGAATCCGCACCAATGTCTGGAAGTTTAGGATAATCTCCGTAACCCATATCTTCCGGATAAGGCTGGTACTCCTCGGCTGTTAAACCATATTTCTTTGCTGCTGCTTCTCTTTCTGCTTGTGTCTTGGGGTATGGACCGGGTTTGTATTGATAATTCCAGTCTAAAAATTGTTACGTCACAACAGTTTAATATATACATCATGAAAAAAATATGCATGTGCATAATAAAAAACCTTACGATTTCTTGTAGCATTGCAAAATATTCCGACTGATTTGCGAACTACATTTGGTTTAAATAATAAAGCCTTTTTAATTAAAGTTGAAGCCATTTTATCATTGGAACGAGTTAATTCATTTGCTGAAAGGTTGTGTTAATGTCACTGTCAGCAAAATGGAGATAAAATGGAAACATCAAACAGCTGTGTTCTGCCCAAGTAACCAATGTACTCTGTGGTTCTGCCTCATAGATTATACACTTATGTCCACCTTAACTTTTGGCATATAATTTTGAATTTAATGCACTTATGAATTAAAAAGCGTTGTGGTTTAAATAAACATTGAAAACAAAATTACTGTGATTTTAATCACTAATCGATCCAATTATTCGTTGCACAAATCATGCCTAAATATTTAAAGAAGTTTTGTGAAATGATGTAATAATAAATATGTTTTAAGTTTCTTATCTTTTATTTAGTAATTGGTGTTATCATTATTAGAGGGCACGACTGTAAATTGTTTAACGCTTGGATTGTGTGGAATAGTAGGTAACTGACGTGCAATATATTTGACAGTTGGCATTTATGACAGCTGTTTGTACATTGGTATGCACTTTGTAATCACAAATTGTAAATTGTAATATATTTAAAGTGAACCTGATGAATGTATATAGAATAAAATGTTTTTAATGTGTGATCAACAATAAAATAAAAGTATAATATCAATTTAAAGTCAAGATATGGGTAACGACGCTTCACAATTAAAAGGATTGGAAATAAATGAAAAACCAACTGAATGCACAGACTTTTGGTCACATTATCAGGCCAATATTCGAGACAGCTGTAGATACTTTGGGTTAAAAAGCGATGGATCAGTATCTGTATTCAAAGGAGAATCCATTTTAGGTCCCTTATGGACAGTCTCGACACCTCTAGAAAAATTTTGTAACGTAAGATTGATAATAATGAAAATATACTTATAGTACACGTATTAAACAAGCACTGAATAACATCTTTATAATAATTGTATATATTACAGAATATTTTAAAGTATAGACATCCATTCATTGTAAGATACATATCAGCATGGCAACAGAGATCTACATTCCACCTGGCAACCGAATACATTCAACCATTGTCTCATGTGATAACATCACAAACTCCATTACAAAAATGTATAGGACTTAATAATATTTTACAAGCATTGGTGTTTCTCCATGAACAAGTCAGTATTAAATCTCATTTATAAATGTATGACACTGAAATTGATAAAATCGTTATAAATAATAAAACCATTTTTTTATTTACAGGGCAAGGTCTCGCATAATAATATAAGTTCATCTGCAATATATGTGTCTGGAGATGGACAGTGGAAACTAGGAGGATTGCAGTATTTATGTAGTTTCTCTGAACAAACCACGGCTTACTTGAAGCAATCAAGAATACATAGGTTAAAACTAAAAATATTATTCATTTAATAATATTATATTGCTTATGTGTGAAGTAGAAAACATTTGTAAGGTTTGCTTGCTGTTGTAGATTGACAAATCAAGTCAAGTATAGCATATCAATTATATTTTTCAATTTAAATATGTTTTTTCAAGAGCTTTGTAATGTAAAACATTAACATAGATTTAGGTTTTTCATGCATTATATTATTATAGGTATGATAAAGCAGTAGACCCTAATGAAGACACAAATGACCCTACTTCTAAAGTAGATCAATATGCATTTGCAGTTCTAGTTGAAGATATATTCAAAGGATGCAAGGATGGTATGATTCAAAATTTATGATGTTCACTTTCAAGTTAAAAAGTTGTTTATGAATATAATTTAATGACAATTGTATGGTTTGTTACAGAAGAGGTACCATTCTTGAGGGAATTCAAGAAATTTTGTAGAGAAAAACTGCAAAACTCAGATTGTAAACAGAGACCCAATCTCTCAGAAGTGATGCAACATGATTTTTTTAACCATGAGTTTATTTCAGTTTACAAATTCTTAAATTATTTACCACTTAAAGCTACTGAAGAAAAGACACAATTCTTCTCAAACATTTTAGATTGCTTAAAATGTTATGATGAAGAGACTGTTGCTAAGCAATTTGGAGGTTTGCTGTTATCCAGATTAACCCTTTTGGATCCAACTGCTAGGAAAGATGTTATACCATATATTTTAAGGCCTAGAAATGGTGAGCAATTAATATATGTATATTATCATAATGTCTATTAGTGATGTAGCAAATATTTGCATTTTTAGAGCCCAGAGCTTGATACATAATCATGTATTAAATTCGGTTTTTAATGTTCTTGAAAAATACAACAGAAACACATGACATTTTAATGAGACTGCTACCAAGTTGTATGCTGTAAGTACTAAAATTGAACAAAATTAATTTGCATTTGCAAAGTCAGTGGCAGATATTGACATCACTACATAGTATAAAACAAAGTCGCTTTTTCTGTCATGTGTCATGTTGTATGTCCCTATGAACGCTCAAATCTTTAAAACTACGCAACGGATTTTGATGCGGTTTTTTTTAATAGATAGAGTAACTCATGGGGAAGGTTTTTATGTATAATATCATCCATTAAACCCGTGCGAAGCCGGGGCGGGTCGCTAGTTGTAAAATAAATGGCACTTGTTACATCACTAGTATGTACATGTAACAGTTACTTCTCTTACTCTTATTTGATTTAATATTTCCTTTGTACTTTATTATGGTGTGAAATAAAAGTACTTTTATAGTCATTATAATTTATTATTTATGAAATAAAACAAAAAATATTTCATTTACAGACAGAACACAAAATGGAGAACAAAATGGTTTCTTTAGTTTAAGTGTCTTCAAAGAGCATTTGAAACCAAGAATCATACAGTTATTTTCAGTAAGAGATGGTCAAATAAGGATGTTACTGTTAGCACACTTCTCAAAATATGTCCAGGTGTTTTCCCATGAAGAGCTGTCGCAACATATCTTACCTGAGGTATTTATTTGCTTATTATGTTTTATATATTTAGAATGGGTATTTTGTATCATACTAAAATCAATTTTCTAAATTTTAGTTACTACTTGGAATCAAGGATATAGATGATGCCCTAGTGTCAGCTACCCTTGTTTGCTTAAGTGAATTGGTCCCAATATTAGGAGCTGATACTGTAGTGGGAGGAAAAAGATCTAAACTTTTCACTGATGGTAGACCAAATCCAAATGCCAATTCATTAAGTTTAATGAAAAATGGAAAATCCAGTACAATTGAGGCCAAACCAAAATGTTTGCAAGATTTCCAGTGTACAGAAAGTATTTATCCAGAAAACATAAATTCATCTGTGTTTGACCAAACATTACCTCTAAATGAAAGACCTTCACCTGTTGGCAGTGAATCAATGGACATTGAAATTATACCAGTAAAACCAACTTATAAAGTTGCAGTAGAATCTGAGGATGATTGGGATGACTGGGACAATAGTAATCATAAATTAACAATTGAAGATTCAAGTAGTTCTCAAATAGAAGAGACTTTACTTGAATCAAAATCATTTCCACAAATATCTATGAACGAGATGTCACTAGATTTCACTGAAAACAAAGTTCAGGATGAGGACTCCAAAGAACACACAATGTTATTACAAAAAGCTGCTTTAGAAGCAAAAAAGAACATTATTGATATATCAGAGTTGGACATCAAAAATAAAATTGATCAAAGTAAGAAAGGATCAGATGAATTTGATTTCTTTGCTGATATGGCACCTGTCATAGAAAAACAAAAAGTAGCTCCTGTGAAAGATGAAAGTGAAGTAAGCGATTATAGCAGTAAATTAAACTTTGTACCTAATAATGAACTAGAAGAAAATGAGGGCTGGGGTGACACATGGAATGATTGATTTTAAGAAAAAAAAATGTATATTATCATTGTATATTTATTGCATAAAATAACAGGGATATTATAGGACAAATTATCTTAACCTCTAAATGAGGTGGTTATAATGTAAATAATGAGATCAAAAAACTATTAAAGTGACATAGATATGAGATTCTAATTTAATAATGTAATTATTACATTGTTGCTCATAAATAATCAAAGCAATGATAACATAGAACACATACATATATATTTAGATGTATCACTTTTCAAAAGCTTGCTGATTAATATTTGTCCATTGGATACATTCATTCATTAAAGTTGTTTATATAACTTTGGAAGTCATTTCTATTTTATTTAAAGTATATAAGAAAAGATATATTTAAAATGTAGCAGAAAATTAGCCCTCTTATTTACTGGAATATATTTATAATAATGGAATAATTGGAATAACAAGCACTCAGTCTCACAACCGCTCAATTTGAGACACAATTAATTTTAAAACACAGCCAAAATGCAATACAAAAATGGCTTAGCCAAATATATTTGATTTTCATCTTAATAAAAAATTGTTTCATTTATATCATTAACAAAATGAGTATATGAGTATCTTATACATAAATAATACTTTAAGTTGAATACACTTTTGGGTAAACTAATTCTAAATGACTAGAACAAATACACTTAAGATAAAAGAAAAACTTAATATCTAACAAATGAAAAGGACACTAACAAAAGATATTCATAAGGACTTATTACACTGATTGAATTTATTAAATTGCAATTTTCTTCTGCCTTACAAGGTCTTTGGAGCTCTCATTGAAGACTTCTATCATTTGTTGTCTTACCATATCTGATAGAGTTTCTAAATCATCACGTGTCATCCCTTTGGTAGGAATTGGTGGCAATGTAGTAATTACAACTTTACCTGGAAAAATAATAATTTTAAATTGTTAGCTACCTAGTTATAAGTTTAATTCCCACTTGATAAAAATAAAACTAATATCACTTGTATGAAACTCACCTGGTTCAAATGTCTTAGTTTCATTATCAAGAAAATAATATTGACTGAATACAACTGGCATGATTGGTATTTGGGCATCAATGGCCAAATAAAAAGCACCTTTTTTGAAAGGTTGAATGCTACCTTTATTATATCTTGCACCTTCAGGAAACACCCATAATTTTGTCTGAAATTAACGATTCAATGATGTAGAATAGCTTTTTTGAAAAGTAAAAAGAAAACAAATATGCTTATCCATATTTTACCTTTTCCGCTATAACTCTTTCCGTGGCTTCTTTCATTAGTTGTCTAGCTTTATCTGTCTTAAGACGGTCTATAAAAACTAAACCTGATAGCCAAGCTCCAAATCCAAATGCACCAGCGAACATTAATGGCCTTTTAGCGACGACGGTACATCGTTTCATACGCGGCCACATTTCGAACATGCCTGTAAAATTGATTATTATAACAATGGAAAAAATGTATGTGTAATATAAATATATTTAAAGTTTAATACCTAGAATATCCAGGGAGCTTTGATGGTTTGATATAACAATATAACACTCTTCATTATCCCAGTTTTCCAGTCCTCGCAATTCCCAATCTATACCAACAATATGCGAAGCATAGCGACAAAATCTGGAAGCGACTCTGTTTAAAAACACAAATTACATTAATGTTTAGTTTGTAGACATGGAAAAATAAATTAATAAAAAATAATCAATATCTTACACGAGATTCGTTACATCGCGAGGATAGAGCAACACAACAGGTAATAAAACTGTACATGTAATTAGAACGTAAGTGTAATATAGGAAAAACTTCAAGTAATATCGAAAAACATTGCTTTTTTCGTACAAAAAGGGCAAGGTAAATATAAAACCCGCCAAAAATAATTCAGGATATGAATAGAAGGAAGCCATAGCGAACCATAGAGAAAAGGAAATAAAAAAGTGGAAAATGTATTGAACCCTAATGTTACTCTTTTAATTAATTGATATATGCGTATATCATATTATTTATTTTATATTTTGTATATATATTTTCGCTTCAAGCTTCGTTTAATATGAAAATGACAAATAAGATAAAATGCTTGACTTATACTTTTAATTCAACTGATATTGGAGAAAGCATGTTGTGTCGTGACATTGCTGTATCCGACAACTTAGAAGCTTCAAAAGCGCAAATTATTTATATTTTTAATATTCATAATACTAAATTATATTATGAATATTAAAAATACTCTGCATTATTTTACTTCTGCCGTAGCATCTGCCATCAATCCTATTGTTGTCGGTTTTTTAGCACAAATCAAATGATGTCATAGCCCAGAAAGGCGCGCACAAATAGTATATCGCGTCTGTCTACACATACGCAGACGCATCAGTGTTATTGAAGTAGCCAATTTATGCGTGGATACAATTTTACATTTTAAGTATCGATATAGAATCAACTAAATACTTTATTGAGATGTATACTCAAACAGTACTAAGTTTTGTCACAATGCGTATGGCCTACGCGAAGGAGAAACTAATGAATTGACAGATGTGTGGACTGTGGACACTTCGTCCGGACGCTTCTGGCGATATCGGCTGATGCGTTTCTTGATGTGTAGAGGATACCTTATATTTAATCTTTCTATCAAGTATCAACTCCCTGCCGAATTGAACCCACAAAACTGAGAAAAGGTACCTTTTTTCTGTGATTAATCATATTTCAAACTCACGGTTATAGATAATAGAGTTCCAGATCATGTAGTTGTCATTGTAGTGAAATTGTCTATTCGTATTTGTCAGTGTCACATAGCCTTTCTTTTTCAGGTTACGCCTCCGTGCGAGTAACCGGAGTGCTCGGATTAATTAGATTTTAATAAAATGGTAAGATTATGTTTTGAAATATTATTAAAAATTGTGCTTAATGTTAAATATAAACCTCCTTTTGTATTTATTTTTGATTTTATATATGTGATGCTGTAAATAAATTGCGATGTGTAGTCGTGCCACTAAAATATTTCTTGCCGTTATAATATTGTCTGCACAAATTATTAATAAACAAGAGTGTCGTTTTTACAAAACATCGTAATTATAATTAATAATGTACTATATTATATGTACAGTGTATTTTAAGATAAGATGTTATTTGTAACATATGTGATGAGAAACCGGCACATGCGCGTCATCTGAAGTTGTGGACGGCATTAGATTATTTGTTCCATGCCATGTTTTATGTGTATGTGACAATAACTTATGTTCCGAAGCAGCATTCATTGATTATAAAGTGTCTCTGATATAACCAATTTTCCAACAATTTGTATTCCTATATTATTCGATCAGCTTCAAAGATTCACTAATTTCAGGGGTTCGTGAAAGTGGTGAAGAACAAGCAATACTTTAAAAGATACCAAGTTAAATTCAAGAGGCGTCGTGAAGGTAAAACTGATTACTATGCTCGCAAACGACTAATTATTCAGGTATGTTACAGCAATAGCATTCAACTGAACATGATCTACATGCATGATTTTATAAATATTGGCTCATTATTTTCATTTTATTATTTTAGGACAAGAACAAATACAACACTCCTAAATATCGTCTGATTGTCCGTCTTTCAAACAAGGATGTTACCTGCCAAGTTGCATACTCACGTATTGAAGGAGACCATATTGTATGTGCTGCTTACTCTCATGAATTACCCCGTTATGGTATCAAGGTTGGTAGTAATGATTACTTTTTTTTATTTCACTTTTATACAATTTACATGATGATTTTGAACGGGCGGTCTGAAGCAATGTACAAATGCAAAACATCCTGTTGTAGTATGTTCAATACTGATTACATTAAGAAATGTTTTTAGTTTAACTCTAGTATAAGAATTTGTTAATTACTCATGTTTGTTCTAGGTGGGTTTGACTAACTATGCTGCGGCATACTGCACAGGTCTCTTGCTGGCCAGGCGCCTGTTGCAAAGGCTAGGACTGGACTCACTCTACACTGGAGCAACTGAAGTCACTGGTGATGAATACAATGTAGAGCCAGTCGACAATGGCCCAGGTGCTTTCAGGTACTTGTTATGCATTTCTATAGCTATGTTTATAATTCTTATGATGATATATTACGGGCGGACAGACCACATACAATCAGGGAGTATGTAGTTATGGTGTATTGTAATTAACTGATATTTTATTCAAATACTTATAATTAAAATTGTCTCCTTTCAAATATTAAACATTCTATTTCTTTTATAGGTGTTATCTGGATGTTGGTTTAGCCAGAACCACTACTGGTGCCAGAGTGTTTGGAGCCATGAAAGGTGCAGTTGATGGTGGCCTTAATGTTCCACACTCACTTAAGAGGTTCCCAGGCTATGATGCTGAAGCTAAGAAATTCAATGCTGAAGTTCATAGGTGCATATAAAAACATACTTATCCTTTATTAGATCCATGTTTCTTAATATGCTCCATTCATCCTTTGACAAGAAGTATTATCTACTTTTCAAACAGCAGTATGGAGCAATATTAAAATTGAAGCTTTTTTGGTTGTCAAAAGGATTATTAATGATCATTTGAACCGGCTTTAATTACATTAATTTTTTACTTTGTCTACTTAGTGTAATTTAAAATTTAATTATATTAAATTTTTAAAATGTTATTATTACAGAGCACACATTTTCGGTCTTCATGTAGCCGAATATATGCGTAACTTAGAACAAGAAGATGAAGATTCGTTCAAGAGACAGTTTGGCAAATACATCAAACTTGGTGTTGCTGCTGATGCGGTATGTTATACTACAATATTTTCACGTCCAAACAAATTACTGCATAATTTCTTATATTAGAGCAGTGTCGAAGTTGGACAAAATTATTTGCATTTTATAAGTACTTTATACTCTTGGACCTATTTCAAGAATCATTTTATATTGTGCAACACTCCTACAAGCCTAGACAATTTTCATAATCTGATCTTTACAAAATAAATCATTTCAGTAATATTCATATGATCTTTCTCTCCTGAACAGATTGAAAACCTATACAAAAAGGCCCATGAATCAATACGAGCAGACCCATCATACAAGAAGAAGGACGGCAAGAAGGATCCAGCCAAGAAGAAACGCTGGAACAAACGCAAGCTGACCCTGGCCGAAAGAAAGAACAGGATCAAGCAAAAGAAGGAGTCTTACATCAAGAAACTCCAAGCTCAAGCAGAAGCTTAAATGGCTCATCTTATATCAATACAGCCATTTACTTGAATTTTGCTGTTTTATTTTAAGAAAATCCTTGCAACTTAGGGTTACCCTTACAACTAATGAACTAACTTACAATTAAACTTTGTCTGAAATTAGTGGTATCTATTTCAACGTTTAATACATACGAAGTTGGAAGTTTTGTCGCCTTGTAAAGATAATCTTTCTGTTATGACAACATTTTATCGCTTAGGCATAAGCAAATTAAAATTGCTTTTATACAATTAGTATAAGGTTTAAACGCCCTATTAATGATTAAATTTCCTTGTCAAACTACGTTTTCATCAAACAAAAGTTTATCTCCTTTCGTTATTTGGGATCCACGACGAAACAATTTGATCATTTACAAGGGACTACATGCAAATAGTTGAAGGTGGTACGACGTGGGTTACGTTGGGAAAATAAACAATTTGAATAATTCTTTAGGTCGCAGCACACTCATTATTCTATACATTGAGAAGCGCTTGATATTTTTAACTTAAAATAATTTTGGTCGTGAAATTGGGGCCAGTATCTGTGGCCTGCAACATGGCAAATTTTTTTAATAGTCAACTTATGGTCAAACCAACATTTTAGTGAATTGGCGTACACTGAATTTTAAAGAAATGTATCTAGCAATTATAAAGGTTTACAAGACTGAGCAATTCGTTTCAAGTATATTTCCTTCTACTTATCACTGTTAGGCTTCATTTTTGAAAAAATATACCGTCATGAACCGACAACACATGAGTGGGTTTTCGGTTAAACGCTAACTTTGCGGCCCGGTGGCGATACTCATATTGTCCTGTGTGGCCCTCCGCCTGAAAAGTGTGACAACCGCTGGTGTAGAAGTTCACCTATTCCGTCCGATTTTTTTAAAGTGATTCGTGGCAATAAAATATAAATCTAAATATGTTATTGTTCCGTGTGGCAATACACCAGCTATGACAACTGTCATGCCCATGCATTTGAGACGAACGTCAAAGTTGTTTATTATTGTAGTTACTGATTAATATTTGTTGAGATTTTAATACTTTTATCCTAAAATAATGAATTGTCAGATAAACTCGCGAAATCTTTGCAGAATTTGTTTAAAGTTAGTTGAAGATCAAAGCAATGTAAAAGACTTATTCGCGAATGAAAAAGAATCAAAAGATTTGTTGAACACAATATATTTGTGTTTCCAAATGATATTAACCGAGGATAAATATTTGCCATCAGTTATTTGTATTGAGTGTATTAATGAGTTACAAACTGCCAATAGCTTTCGTGAAAAGTGTATATCGTTTGAGGAGCGATTTTCAATATTGTCAAAAGATCTCTACAAGCCAATTACTCCCAAATATGAGAGTCCGGACATTGATGAGGATGATTCTTTTTATCAAAATACATATTCTGCGACTTGTGACGAAGAAAATGCAGGTAGTGTTGCATTCCCTAGTATTATATTAATATTAATTATAGTTATTAATTATTATACACATATATATATTCTCAAGGAATAAACATTTATAGATTATTTTTTATATTTCTTGGATTCGATTCCCTGGTAATGCTAAAAAATGTTGTTGAGAAAAACGAGTGTCAGCACTGAGTCTGGAAGTGTGCAGAAGCATACCCCTGCATCGGAGAGTGAATAAAGCCATTGATCCTGTGTCTCATCTCCCTCTGGTTGTATTGGCCCGCTGTGCTGGATTATGCGAGTAATAAAATAAAGAGTTCACCTGTGCTTGCAAACATACTTTTGCTCTATAATATCTCCTGGATACTTGGCTAGTCTCTTTTGAGATTAGCCAGGGAGACAACACTAAATAAGAAATTTCATGACAATAGATAAAAACCTAAATTAAACTTGTTTCAGATAAAATAAATGATGAAGTAAAAAATCTTAATCAATATCAATGCTTAACATGCAATAAAATACTTAAGACTGAGAATTCTTTGTTAAAACATACCATGCTAATGCACAAGAAACGAAAACACCCAGGGAAAGTTACAGGGTTTGGCACTGATAGAAGATATCATTGTACAAGATGTTCCTACAGCACACCCCACAGTCAAACATTGGTAAATCATGTCCGTAGACATAATGGTGAGCGCCCTTATCATTGCGAGTGCGGAAAAAGTTTTACTCAATCTTCCAGTCTTTCAGCTCATAGAAAAACACACAGCAATACTGCATACTTTACTTGTACTGTATGTGGAAAGCAGTTTAAACATGCTTTTACTTTGAAGAAACATTGTCGTGTTCATGAAAATGCTCAATATTCTTGCAGTATTTGTAAAAAGAAATTAAAATCACATGAAAGTTTACAAAGTCACATGCACAGACATTATAATATACGGAATTATAATTGTGAGGATTGTGGTGATACATTTGTTACATCTTCAGAGTTGCTTAATCATAGAAAAAAACACAATACAGTGAAGAAAGTTGAATGTCATCTATGTGGATATAAGACCCATACTAAGAAAAATTTGATTGTTCACTTAAAAAGGTAAAGCAGTTCTGAAATAATGGAAGCAACTTCCCTTAGAGGTTACTAGTTTTTTTTTACATATTACAATTGTCTTTGAAATCTTAAAGGTTTGTTAGAAGGTCATAATATATTTTGTTATAATAAATTATCAAAATTGCAATTTATTTTAGGCATGCTGGTGACAAATCCTATAAATGTGATCACTGCCATGTATCATTCTTCTCGAGCGGCGACGTGCAGCGTCATCAACGCGTACATACCCGAGAAAAGCCCTTCACATGTCCAATATGTGTTCAAAGGTTTACTTATAGTCCTAGTCTTAACAAACACATGCTCACTGTCCATAATATAAAGTACAAATGGGCAGATTTCAAATGGAAGGAGTCTCGGATGTCACTTAAAAGTTCCATATAAATAAAACAATACTCTGCATGACAATGTGTTTTATTTATCAATACATTTCACATCATTGAATGGATTAATCATTTAAATAAGAAAATTAAAATTGTAAATTAAATTCATAATATCTTAAAATACAAGCACAAATATTAAAAAGAGTTTTCTTTCGAGTGCTGCAACACTATAGGAATCTTGAAATAATTTACTCACAATATGTTTTAAGAAAGTCAATTTCTAACTGGGTTGTTTTTATATAGAAAAATTGAACATCCTATAAAGAAATATTGTATGGAGATCGATTTATGATAAATTTATGCTGAGTTTATTGTACATTTTTAATATTAATAATTGTGGATCTAGTGTTGCGATAATTGAACTAACATTATTATATTTAAAAGATCTTGTATGTTTAAGGGTTGAATGTAAAACATACAGGGTTAGAATATAATATACCCGACATTAACTCTCTGGAAATGGACATATATTTTTAATTTTACAGTTGCATGTTTATTCGAATTTTCGTGTAATAAGTAAAAAAATATTTGTCAGAACAGACCGTCATGTCACATTAAAATTAGCCTATATTGAAATTCCAAAATATGAAGAGATAATATAAAACATCATGTTAATCCTTAAAATCTAATAATATTTCATAAAAAGAGCATATACTACTAAGCAGCTTATACTAAGCTTTTACGCACAGAAGTTATCTATAAGCGTGAGTCCCTGGTGACGGCGTGTCGCACAGGCGGATTACGGACCGGATTTTTTTTCCAATATTAAGTCTCTTATTTTATGTAGTTAAAATTGTAAAAAATCTCCACCAAACCAGGATAGCATACAAAATGTTTGTATACTATCTAGTAAATATTCGTTTTATCACTTTTAGACTACCCTTGTTCTGTCAAAATGTTCAATTTTAACTGGATAAAATAGGACTCAATATCTTATAAAAATAAGTTATGCCAAAATATCTCATGGCCTCATATGTCGCTCGCACTCCGGACCAATTCAAACGTACCGACCATAACATGTTTTAATGTACGCTCACTCGGCCTGTGCGGTTCGGTGTCACTCAGTACGCACCCTAATATTATATTGTTATATTAATCTTCTTCGTAATCTTCGTCGTCCGAGATGTATTTACGCGGTTTGCGTTTCCGTGGCGTGCCTTTGCTCTTCCCCTTCCCCAGTTTAATTTTCATCTTGACGGAGCGATTTGACTCACCGTCCGAATCTTCCTCATCTAAAATGAAATAATATACGTTATAAGTAACTATAAATGATACAGTGGGTGCGAGTGCTAGTATATCTTACTCACTTAATTGACTGACTTCAACGCCGACGCGCCAAATGTACTGAAACACAATCTAAACTCTCTACAAAAAAGCATCATGCAATACTAATGGAACGAAACAATATTTAGTTATTAATATAAAACAGAAATAGTATCTTCTCAGTCACCTATTCAGCTGCACTTTCAAAAAAATTTCATGTCGAATCATAAGAAAATAATAAGCAACCATTATTATAGCGAATACGTATGCAATGTATGTAAAAGTTTACAAAAATAAAATAGATTTCGAAACAAATCGTTACCCTGGGATGACTCTGTCCTCAATAAGAATGAATAATGCGAAATCCTTGTATCGTACTTATCCCAAAATTTTCACATATTTTCGAAGATATTTTCTAAATACGAAATGTGTATAATAAAACGAAAAGTACAAGTAGTCAAAATGCACTAATCTTAAAAAAAGGATAAAATCTTTCCGATTATTAATATTAGTACCTACATATGAACGAAGCAGCGTGTTACACGAGTGGTAGCGTGGATCACAACTAAGCAAAGTTTAAGATTAAAGTTATTTTGCATAAAAGGAAAGGCTAACCTAACTTTACCTAGTATGATTAAGAATTATACCATACCTTTCTCGTTATCGTCCGAGTCGTCGGAATTCTGGCCGCTCTCGTAGCGGCGGCGGATCTCTATGAACACGTTGCGCAGGCGCACCGAGTCCTCGTATATGAGGGACGCTTCCTCGTTGTAAGTCTGAGCGTTCGCGCACAGCGTGAAAAAGTCTCGCTCCAGATCTGTTATATCGTTGTACTGAAAACATATTGCTATAGTTACTATTTTTTTTATATCGCAGCAGTTCGCTACGAACTCAATATCAGACTTCCTACTTGAATTGCCCTAGATTTCCAAACTTCTAAGTTATTATTCTCATACTTAAATTTGGAAATTGTATGTGTTAATTTAGCCAAAAATTTGAAGACATTGAATAAAGTTGTCGTCGGACATAGAAATATACAATCGTACGACTATCTCGACTCTTTAAGAATATGATACTGATTTTGATAAAAAGTATACATATACGAGTTTTAAGCAAACATTTGTTAAATTGGTATCCAATATTAAATGGGCCATCCATTATTATATTATCATTGTAGTAATATCTAATGTGTATTTATTTTTCTGAATACTTAACCGAAATTTTGTTAACCTAAACCTGTTAAGTTTTAAAAATAGTTACCAAATCTACTATCTACCAAATCTACTAGTCCAAATTCAAATCATTTATTTACCACCGATTCAGAAGGTCTACTGAGAAGACCTGGCAAAGAAACCGAAAAAAACAGTGATATAGAAAGGGGGGTGGGCAGTGGTCTTAAATCTCAGCATGTATCACCAATAAAAAACATCACGTGATTATTGGGCTCCTATGTGAATTACCTTTCCATCCTCTATCCTGTTCATAATCTTCTTGATGTCGAGCGGCTTCTTGATGACGTCATAGTAGTCCGGCAGCTCCCTGCGCGACGGGAGCTTCATGAAGGGCTCCGACAACACTCGACCGGCTCTGTGACGTCAAAAATATCATTATTACCATTGATATTATATAAAATCCTAGATTTACAGGTTCATACAAACGTTACGTTCGAAAATGTTTTGCAAAATTTAATTTTGCAGAATAGTCCGACATTTTTAACGAGCCTAAACGCGGGTGACGCGAGACTGCTTGAAATGAGTGCATAATTTTGAATTGTGCCGCAACGTCCTTAACCGATTAATTAATTAAAATATGTATATCAAAATTAAAGATTCAATATCGGCTTTAACGTATGTGTAACAAAACGTAAGTGCCATTATTTTTTCTGGTATATCGTTGAAATGTTTTAAACTAATGCAAAAGCCAATATAGAAAAATGAACAAAATAAAATGATGCTGCAACAGGAATCTTATCTCTCATGGAATTGTAAATAGAAACTGAAATTCATAACTCACTCGTCCGTGTGATCAATAACTTTCTTCATGATGTTTTTCAATTGTTTCTTCAGTTGATTGACCTCTGTCTTACTCTTTTTCTTCGAAGAGCTAGCCACCTCCTCGTCGTCTGAATCGTCTTGGTTGCGTCTATAACAGAATGTTGATAAAATTTTTGCAAATCTACTATCTAAACAAATATTTTAAATAGGACCTTCAAGATACTTTCCTTAAGATTTTAAAAATTATTTAAATAAAAAATACATACTTTATTTGTAATTGATAAACTACACAATTATGCATTTGCAGAAGATAATGTTTTCTATTATTTCAATATTTACAGTTTTTTTTTTCTTGTGAGCGAGTCGGAGTAGTCCGCCTCCTGATTATTACAATCTATCCAACTTACCGTCTCTTGCGACGTTTTCTTCTCTTCTTGTCCAGTACTTTATCATTTTTATACTTTCCGTCTCCCTCTTCAAACCCGTCGTCAATGGCCTTGAGCCACTCCTTTTAACTGAGAAAGTAGGTGTATATCACCTCCTGAGTATTCAGAGCTATAAGTGTCAGTGTAACTCACCGTCTCTTGCGGCCTTTCTTTCTCTTCTTGTCCAGCACCTCGTCGTCATCGTCCTCTTCTTCCTCCTCCTCGAACTCGTCGTCGATGGCCTTGAGCCACTCCTTCTCGGTGAGCGAGTCGGTGTAGTCCACCTCTTTGCGCTGTCGAGATCCACGACCCAGCATCTCGTCCTCATCTGGGTAGTTCCAACCTTGACCCTATAGAAACGAAACGGGTTACATGAAAATTGAATATATATCAAAGAAATGTGTTCAATAACAGCGGCAGTATTTTACAATTCATAGCCTGAGAATAGCATACATAGAATTTTTTATAAGAACACGAAATGTGGCTTTCAAGACGTAGATTTTAAGTTTCATGTCTTTGTTTAATATCAACAGTTTGTTTGTAGTATTGAGGTAGTGTCTTTGTGTAGATTATATTTATTATACTTACGTTAATATTTCTCGCTCATATAACATACCTATATGTTAAACAACCTGCTAACTTACATCATGTATAAATCTTGAGGAATATTTATAAAGACAATATACATAACAAATTCCTTTCAACATTTTTTTTCACATAAGTGTCCTTTTTATTACAAAATAATTGTTTACCTTACTGCACACAACTTCGTCGTCGTCCTTAACGAGCCAGTCGGGTAACTCGGACTCGTCGATGAGCCGGGACTGTGTCTCGGTCTTCTTGCGCTCGATGTCGATCTGCTTGAAGATCTCCAACTCCTCCTCCGAGCGCGCTATCATC
>LQNK01000680.1:798424-815117 GCA_001586405.1 Phoebis sennae | reverse complement strand
CGCGTGGACAGCAAGAAGATGAAGTATTCAGAATCCGCGTCGTTGAACTTCTTCAGTAATTCACCACGGTCCTCCGCTTTTGTCATACCGTCCAATCTGAATGTATTTAAAATATATTTTGAATTATGCCACTGATTGAGATTTTAACAATAATAGAATAGAATATATAATAATACATCATCAAAAATGAACTAAACTAAAAATAAACCTTGTTCTTATATTGTTAACCCCCCTTTTGGTTAACATAACATTATCATAATTAAAGATTTGTAAATACGAACTTATAAAACAACAATCTGAATTCAGGCATTTGTTTATTTTAAACGTGTTCAAGTGAACACACGAAGTAGTAGCACGTAGCATCATAAGTATGAAGATGGTAAAATTTTTGACAAAATATTAAATAATGTAACTATTATTACCTCAAATACTGGAAGGCTCTCCACGAGAGGTAGTCTTCGATGATGGTCATGCACTGCGTCATCTGACAGAACACGAGCACCCTGTGTCCCGTTTGCTTCAGCTTGGGCAGAATACGGTCCAATAACTCGAACTTTCCGGAGACACGGTATAGATCAGGTCTGAAAAAAAGGATGAAAAAGTTAAGTTTTTATTGCATTTCTTTTAATTTACCACAATTTAATAGAAAATATAAAATAATTTGGTTTAAACAATTTTTAAAGTAAACAGGATGAATTTTTAAAATGGGCTTTCAGGGCTATATTCTTAACTTTGAGGAATATCAAAAACGCTGAAGAGAGTCTGAGGCCGATTGTGACAAAAATAGAAACTGCGTCATTCGATTTAAAAAAAAGTTGTGCCGAAACCAGGAATCGAATCTGTTGATTTGATAAATTATAAACATCCTGTATTATTTCACCGGGAGTACATATTCAACTTCGTATTGATAAATTCCAAATGTTGAAAAATTATCAAAAAAAGAACTTTTAATGCTATAAAATTGGTGTGTTTAGTTTTACAAACAATGCATAATCTACTTCTCACAAATTTAAGACAAAACATATTATGAATATAAAATAAATACAACAAAAAATAGTAGTTTACCCAGAAACAACCCCCCCTCCGGTGCCGACATGGTCGCAGAACTTCTCCTCGATGTGCGGGAACATGAAGGGGTGGTTGCACAGCTTGCGCAGCTGCACGATCGTGTTCATGAGCGCCTTCGCACCGCCCTTGCCCTTGTTGCCCTTCTCCGAGCCGTCCGTCAGCAGCACGCCCTTCGACTGCATGTGTCTGAAACATGCAAGTTAATTAGATGACATTTTTTTCAGCAGTAGGCAAACAAAGCATGCGGTTTACCTGATGTTAAATTACTATGAACATCTACAACATCAAAGTGTCGCAGATGCCTTGCCGGCCTGAAGGAAGGAGAGAGGATAAAGAAATGATTAATGATTATAAGTTGGGAGAGGAATAAAATAGGATGTGAGAGAAATAGGGTAAAAGTACAGGCCTCCAGGCTCACCGCTCACAATACAATACTGCTTCATGCCGATCTTCTACTCAGGGGGTGATAATTTCACCAGTGCGAGCTTGGCCCAATGGCTTAATACTTGGCTCCCACTCTTTTATTGCAGAAGATGTTATGCAGCAGAATTACCCACACTAGCACACAGGTTTGGTTATTATCCCGGAAATCCCACGGGAATGGATGATACACGCGGGTAAAGGCACAGCTAGAGTACAATTAATAAAAATAAGAGCTTCTGAGAAAACCGCATTCGAATCAGAACAGTAGTTTTCATATGATGCGCGCAGAAATATACAGACACACAAAAAAAATACCACACTTGGGTTCTATCTCGATGTAGTACCGCTAATTATTTTTTAAATAATTTTAACATACACAATTTTCATTTCTACACTTTTATTATAAGTATAGATGATAATATACTAACTTATAGAGCACGCGCTGCAGTCCACTCATGTCGCACTTGATGATGTACTCCACCTTGTCCGGCAGCTGGCTCTCCACCTCCTTCTTCAGTCGTCGCAGCAAGAACGGACGCAGTACTTTGTGCAGACGACGGATGATAAGGATCGTCTCTTCCTCGTTCAATTCCACCTGTATAGATAAACAGTGTCACAATTGTGTGATTGCTTTATTAGGAAACATAAAAATAGTGTATATTTTTTAGTTAATTTCAATAAAATATGATACTCAAGTTATTCAGATTAAAAAATTAAAAGTAAAACACCTTACAACTTACGTATTTAGGATGATAATAATTGAGCGAGTGAATTGTTTTTGAATTACATATTATATTTGTAATTACAAATGTTTAAATATGTAATAGTGAATATTAAAATAAAATCTTACATACTTTAATTTAACCCTACGTTTCGGACATTTTATAACGAGTTTAAAAGAAAAGTAAGTAGTAGTTTTTGTATCCTGCAGACCCTAAAAATGAAGCTATATTTTGCAGAGTATAGTTCGAAGCGAGCCACTAGTTCGTGACGGCACCTTTTCTCCGGTGGTGGCAAAGGGCGCGTTGAACCACTGCTCGAAGGTGGAGCAGCTCTTGAAGATGGAGGGCAGCAGGAAGTTGAGCAGCGCCCACAGCTCGGGCAGCTTGTTCTGCAGCGGCGTGCCGGTGAGCAGCAGGCGGTGCGGCGCCAGGTAGTGCGTGTTGAGCACCTGCGTCAGCTTGCAGTGGTGGTTCTTCATGCGGTGACCCTCGTCGATTATCATGTACTTCCATTGTAACTGGTGGAAACAACATTAGTTAACAATCTAAGCTAATTTATTATTTCATTCAAAAAATTTTAAGGTTTATTTTTTTGCATATATTTTGATCTTATATTATTTTTACAAGATTTAAAAAAAATATTTTACTAAAAGCGAGGTAATGCGTTAAACTCAAAAACCACAGAATCTATAAAAATACAAAATCCGACATATATAACGCCGATATAATTATAAAAAAATACAAATATTTATTTAAAAATGAAATTTTATTTTAATTAAAAGAAACATCAACAACCTTTCCCGCGAAACTTTCGGGATAAAACCATAATATCGTCCTTTCTCGGGTCTCAAACTATATTTGTACAAAATTTTGTCGGTCCGATGATTTAAGTAGGGTTAGGCTCAGACTTAATGAAGAGACAGACTAACAGACAGAAGAGTTACTTTCGCATTAACTATATTAGTTATGATATGTAGAATAAGGATTGTTACCTTAGCGAGCACACCCTTGTCCTTGATAACGTATTCATACGTGGTGAGCAACACGTTGAACTTGGTGGAGCGCATCTGCGTCTGCACGAGGCGGCGCGACTGCGGCGAACCCTTGTACGACACCACCTGCACCGTCGGCGCCCACTTCTCGAACTCCAACACCCAGTTTGACAATGTACTGTAATATACATATTCATAATGTAATGTAAATGAAGTTTTAAAAGCGCCTCGATGGAGGCCGAATTACTTACGAGGAAAATAAACATATCAACTAAAGAACAGTACAGAATAATTCCCAATTATTATAGAAAATATTTATTTTTAAATGGAAGTAATTATTCATTAACATAACAGAAATTCTCCAACAAGACAGAATCTGAATGTTACATATCCATGCAATGTACTTGGAGGTAGAATAGATGCCATCAAAACTTTGCATTTATTTTTCCTTTTATCAAGTCTATCTCTTCGAATTATTGGTAAAAGTGTTATTGCATTTTGGTATAATAAATAATACGCTACCTTAGAGGTACAATGATAAGGAAAGGTCCGTTGACCTTCTTCTTCTCCATGAGATAGGTGACCAAAGCAATGGTTTGGATAGTCTTTCCGAGACCCATCTCATCTGCCAGGATTCCATTCAAATTGTTGTTGAACAATGACACCAACCATTCAAGACCCTTTAAAATAAATAAAATATCATGAATATTAAGAAGGCTACATAATCATACAATGTTATAATAAAATGTAACAAACCTTGATTTGATATTCTTTAAGTTTTCCATTAACCAAGATGCTTGCTTGTTCCGTAACAGACTCATGAACTGTATGAGCAATACTGGAAATAAAAAAAAATATTTTAAGAATGAAATCAGTTTGTGTCATAGTATTAAAATTTAAAAGATTATTTTTCACCAAATCCTTACTCTACTTATAAATCATATGATGTAGGTATAGTTATATAATAGAGTTGAATGTTCCAAAATATTTATTTATTTATGTGTAATATCATCTTTAAAACTCGTCATAATACTATAGATAAAGGTAACGCAAAAAACCACCTATAATAAGTGTATAGTTGATAATCACCTATAATATGTCTGTTCCTCTGTCTTGTATTCATCATCCTCCACCTTGGCCTTCTTGATCATGTCCCTCGCTTTCTCCTCCTCTGTTTTCTCTCTGTCGCTCTTCTCATCTCTATGCTTGTCGCGCCTACTTCTATGTTCTGTATAAGTGGGATTATACAAATAAATGATCTTGATTAACTACAGCCTACAAATATTATAAACGTATAAATATGTTTCGATGTATTTGTGTCAAAGTCCGCAAATACGGATCAGATTTCTATGAAATTTCGTGTACATATACAGACAGGCAGATAGCAGGATTGGGTGACATGAATTCAACGTGAGCGAAGCAGCGAGGGGAAGCTAGTCAAGGTATATATTTCAGTGAAATAATGTTTATTTCACAAAAATAACAGAACGAATATGGGTTTAATAGATGTGAACACAAAAAATTATAAATAAATTAGTGATAAAAATTATTATTCACCATCATCTTGGCTGTCGTCGCCAGAGTCATCAGAATCGGAGAGCACCTCCCATCCAGGGTGTGTGTCCATCCAATCCTTCAGCTGTGACAGTAATGGAGCTTCCTCGCCCTTCAATATCTACAAGAAAATAACTCATTAATTAAAATTTATTTAACCCACCACATTAAAGGTGATTAAATAAATTAGTAATGCCAGCGCAGTGAGTATGTTAAACTTTTCCTTTACTAAATTACAATAAAATAAATGTAATATTTGCAAATGCAATACTAAAACAAATTCACGTATTTCATATTAGTAGTACTATAGTTGAGCCTTCTCAGTAACAAATCTGAGATGGTGTAGTAGGGCTGCTCTTTAGTGCGACAAAGTAGAACATTTTTTTCTAATAAAAAATAATTTTGTTATATTGCAAATACAAAGGATATGAAGACTAACCTCTCCAGTCTTGGGATCCATGACGCTGACGCGCGAGTCCGATGTTTGCGAGCTGTCGTCCATGGCGTCGATCTCGCCTCCCTCCAACACCTTCTTCTTTCTCGATTTCTGAGTATAAAACAAAATGGTTAATCATTTAAATAAATGTTTAAAAATAATAGGAATAGTAATGAAGATTCATGTCCATTAACGTAAAAAATCTCTAAATTAAACAAATAGTACAAAACAAAATAATTTCACAAAAGAATATACATGTTGAAAATCAATGTCTTACTGATTGTCTTTCAATTAAAACTATAAATCATATTAAAAATATGTTTATTTTATCATAATATTGCACTCAAGTTATATGAAATTTTAATTCAAACGAAAAACGAGAAGTTGAATTAGATATTAGATAGAAATTTAACCCTACCATTTAATTAAACTTAAAATTTCATAGGACAGTTGAAGTTAAACATTCTCTTTTAAGTCCTTTTTTTTCTTAATTTTCAATGGTAGTTTGTTTTCTGTATTTGTTTTGTCTTCTATCATGTTGTTATGAGTGTTTGTTTTTTTTTTGTAAATAAATGTTGTGTCTATATCTAAATATGTAATAGCTTTAAAAAAGTGTGCACACAATCTCACCCTCTTCCTACGCTCTTCTTCTTGCTGCTTCTTCCGTTGCTCCTGCTTGTGCTGCTTCACCATCTCCGTGAGGCTGGCGATGTACTCGTCGGTCTGCGACAGCAGGAACGCCAGTCTCTTGTCTTTCTTCTGATCGATGAGCTTCCGGTAACCCTCTTCGTCCTCCGCCATGAGACTAATTACCAGATAAATTATTGAAATATGATTTTACCTCACAATTCCTAGATAAAGCAATTTATGCATTGTATGAGCATCCCTTATAAAACGTGGACAATTTTATAATAAATTTTATAAAAAAAAATTAATTTCCACCTTCTCTGATACAATCTATAAAGGGATAGACAGTATTTTTTAGTACTAATTTTTCTTAGAAAGTTTAGGCTTGATGGTGTCAGAATAACAGTAATGTTGTTTTTTTTCCAGAAAAATCCTGCATATTAATAGTTAAAATGATGGAGGCAGTAGTACGTACCGACGCATACGTTCCTTCTCGATACGCTCCTGTTCCTTCTTCTGCTCGCGCTCGGCGTTCGCGTGATAATTCATTATGCCCTTGTTGATGCGCGACAGCTTCGCCACGTTGTTGCGATGGTACTCCTTGAAGTCCTTGGCTACAATAAAATCAACCAATTTAAATTATAAAACATAGTTTAGATTTAGACTTTATAACTTAGATAAGTTGCTTTATATTAGTTTCTAAACAAGCTGTGTACACCTGTTATTTGAAATGTTTGTGAAACTAAAACAAATGTAATTCTATATTGTACTTATTTATAAGCATTTTGTTGGTGTACCTTTAAAGATAAATAAAAAATAAAATAACTTATCATTTAGCAGAAAATTTAAACTTGTTTAAAAACTAGTGAAAGGTGGGATTTTTATATGCAGAATTATTATTTTACGCGTTATTGTGAAATAGGGTTAAATAAAAAAAAACATACCGTGTTGCAGGACGGTCTGCAGGAATTCCTGGTGTTTCTGGCGGCGTTTCCTCTCGGCCTCGAGCTTCTGCTGTTTCTCCAGCTTCTCGGTGGCGCGCGCCTCGCGCAGCCCCTGGCGTTTGGTGCGTTTGTACGCCTTTATGTTCACGGCTGTTTCCAAGGTCGTGTCGCGACGTACTTGGCCCAATATCTTGAAATTAAAATAATAATAAATACGTAATAATTTATTTAAACAAGTTTAAATTTTCCAGCGCTTTTTTGAACATTTATATAGCCTATGTCACTACTACAATTTAAATGAATCCAAAGCAATGTAGGATGTGCCAAAGAAATGGACATACACTTGAAAAACATTACCCTCTTTCGGTCGCTGTCGGGTAAAAAGCTCAATTTGATTTGACTTCAAGAGAATATGGTCAACAGGTTACCGTTTAATGAATAGAAAAATGTAAATACAACTCTTTATAGAAAATAAAATTATAAAATAAAGAAAAAGCAGAATTACTTTTCAAAAATATACAATTAAAATTTGTAAAAAATAACATAACTTCTTCATTTATTACCAATAAAAAAAAAATTAAGTTTAAAAACAGGTGTTGCAAGAATATAATTATTAAATGTAAACGTACCTCAGCGCGTAATTGTTTTTGGAAATTAAGAACACGGAGGGCTCTTAATTCAATTTGCGCCTGGAGACGCAAGTCGTCCGGTATGTTCGCCGGCAAGTTGGACAGGATTTCGATGCGGTGTGCAATGCGTGCGGCAATCCTGATACAAATAAGTTGCTTTAAAACTAAGGTAAGGTAAATTGAGATTAAGGAAAATTAAAAGTGTATACCTAGAGGAAAATGCCTTCTTTTATGTGGCTTATACACCTGCGTAAAAGACACCTCTCGACCTTAACAAGGCAGGCAGGGTAGGCAATAACATTTAAAATATTTTTTTTAGATATACTAAAAAATTCTATAAGGATGGGTGTCTGTAAAAGTTATAGACAAAGTTTGCATAATTAATTTATATTTTTATATCAATTAGGCAAACCGTTTTTTCCATTTTACAAAAATCCTTTTTACTTGTTTTTTATTTTTTTGACGTCTTTAAAATTGCTGTCATACAGAGGCAACCCAAAAACATAATGATAACAAAATCGGGCGATACAGTTTGGCATTATGGCTCCCAATGTATCGGTTTCATCTAAAATAAAATACACTGGATAGGTTAAGGATCAAAGAACTTATTACGATACGTGAGAACTTTGACGCACCGCGCACGGTGGAGAGGTAAGCGCCGAAAATTTAAGTTCACTGACCCAGTGAGTAGACTGAAAAGGACCAAACACTTTGAGTTAGTGTAGTGTAGTGCTAAATAAAAATAGTGATAGTGAACTATTTCTCTAAAGCACGTGAACAAAGTGACTTCCCTTTAACGGACACTAAGTAAGTGACAGTGGACACTATCTTAGAATAAGTTAATTAGAAATTTAGGTTAGATAAAAATTACTTATTAGTCTTGTAGGCTAGATTGTAATTAGCTTAAGGTACTATTTTTTACACTTAGAACCTTAATTAAAAAAAAAAAAATATTGCGTATGCTACGTATTCACGACCCTAAAACATTAGCCGCGACTATGGCACCCCATTCTTTTTTTAATTTACATAACGTACGATAAATAGTTCCAACGTACCTATTTTCCCTCTCGTTTAAGACTTGCAGCGGGTCGATTCCCACCGGTTTCGGGATGCTCGTGACCCGGTTCTGCTTGGCGCCGGGCGCGGGCACGCCGGGTTGTGCCGGCTGCCCAGTGGGCGCGCCCGGCCCCGGAGGACGCAGTGGAGCTGCTCCTCTGACGGGCGGTGCTCCTCCCACCAATGGCTGCGATGTTCATAATTTGAGTACAAGGAAATTAAAATTATATCTAAACCGTCGTAACTATACACGATTAATTCACCAACGAGACGAAAACGAAAACCTATGAACCATGTAATAGTGTTGAAAGAATTCTTAATGCTGATTTTAATAAAAATCTATTGATGAGAATAAATCTTGTTTATTTATTATAAAATTGTCACCTAATATTTTCACTTAAAAGCGACTATTCCGAATAAGAATAGTTTTTAGGAATTAATTGATTTGCACACAATATGTTGTTAGCTACAAATGTGGATTTTGTATATCGGACACATACTGGATTAACAAGCGGTGGAGTTGGTTGCGTGGGCGGTGCCATTTGGCCCGTCATGGGCAACGGAGTCGGCGGTGCACCGCCGCCGCCCCGCGCCGGCTCTGCTGCAGCGGCCTTGCCCCCGGGGCCCGCGCCCGCGCCTTGGCCGGGTCCAGAGCCCTGCGATCCTCCTGCACTACCACCGTATGGCGACGGAGGTTGTGCCGGCGGCGTCGGACATTCCGGAGGTGAATCGCCGGTACGCTTGCCTGAAGCCATCATAGCTATCTGCTGTGTTATAGGCTGATTGCGAGCTAAGTTTCGGTATGCGGCGATCTGCGCTCTGTGATGAAAATTTACATTATTACATATGAGTAAGCAATCTTTTCCTAAAAATTACAAACGTCGATTAACATTTGAACTCACTTTAACTGATTCAGTTGGGCATTCGAAAAATGTGGACTGTTTCGTGCACGAATTGCTAATAGTTGAGAATATCGAGGATCTTCCTGCATTCCCTTCTCTTCCATGGAATCGATAGCACGTTGCAAAGCGTTGAGGTTGTCGGGGCCCGAAGCGGGTAGAGATCCTTGCATGGGAGACGGAGATGGGGCTCCATTTGAAGAGGTCGGTGGTGGAGCCGACCCATGAGGCGGTGTTTGAGCGGTCGGTGGTTGCGATGGGGCTCCGGCTTGAGGCGCTCCGCTGGAGGCTCCTCCTGGGGGTGTAGAGGACCCTCCAGGCGATGGAGCCGCATGGCCATAACCACTCGGCATCATATTGTGGTGAGGGGGCATTGGTGGTATACCTTGGGGATGGGAACCATGAGGAGGTGGACCTCCTAGAGGTAAAGGCATGCCCGGTGGACCTGGAGGGCCTTGCGGTCCACTACCTGGTGGAGGTGGACCACCCCCCATACCCATAGGTGGCTGAAAAAATTAAAGATTATTGTTTGTGTAAAATCTAAAAGGTTTAAAGTAACACTAGGTAATTAAAAATATTTCTGAGGTTGTGTTTCAAATGAGGTTACATACATATAATATTTTATTAACAAATGTTTCTGTAAAAATTTAATAAAATAATGTAAATATATCTTGAATAAGCTAACGTTTTTTTTAACTATGTCAATTTCAATTTATTTACTTGTATTATTATGATATTTTCTTTTAAATAAAATAGATAATTATGATCTTTTTGGTAAAGTTGTAAAATTGATACACCATGGCCATGCCTTTCCAGTGAATCATGATTAACAATGATTATTGGATTTTTTATATTATGTATCTGGGTAGTTATTGAAATAAATGTTGTTATATGCCTTAATTACACTATTTATGAAATAACTGCCTTTAATCATCGTGAGAGAAAAATTTTATATACAATCTATACAAAGGAAGATAAAATAACCTTTATGAATGGAATCTCTAATGAAGCAGCTATTCCAATTGATGTGGCTGTTGAAGACAAACTGGACAATTCATTTGAAATGAAACTTAATGCATTTGATATAAAATATGTCTTTTTTCCTGAACATTATTTGTAAGTAAATATACTTATTATGTTTAATGTATGAATTCAAATAACCAGTAATTATGTAATTTAAAGAACTTGTGGATTATTTCCAAATAATAAATACAAAGAAAATGCATGATATATCACTGTTTTAATTATTATTTTATTAAGGTTTTTGAAAAATGAAACTGGAAATGAAAAAAGATTTAGTTACACTGACATACATACAACATTTTTGAATTGGCAAAATATCTTGGATTGGGTGGACATGCTTAATAAAAAAAGCAACATATTTGAGAAGATAGTAATCGCACAAACATATGAAAGAAGAGACATTTTTATTATAAAGCTATCTAGAGGGGATAATAAGCCCATAGTGTTTATAGCTGGCGGTGAAGATGGGAAGGACTGGACATCTTCTGCTATAATATTAAATTTTGCTAACAGACTGCTTAAAAACACAAATAACAAATTATTACAAGAGTATGATTTCTACTTATTACCCGTTTTAAACCCAGATGGATTTGTTTACAGTAAAACAACTGTTAGTTTAGTAATTATAACATTTTATGTTCAGTTGAGTTGAGTCCCTAGCCCAAGTGTGCATTTTGTTATTTTTTCATAACATAGTTTACTTATTATTTCAATAAACATAATTGATTTCGTTTAAATTTAAAAATATAAATGATCAAAATTTAGTTCAAAAATTGAATGAATTTGGTTTACAAATCACAGAGTGATTGAATGATAAAGTGAACATGAAACCATAATGTATCCTCTAACACTCAGCAATTTTCAGGATAGATTTTGGTCAAAAAATAGAAAAATTATTTTCCCACCAGTCAGTTGCTTTAATAATTCTCCTGCCATTGGTGTTAATATTGCTAGAAACTGGTTCTTCCAAAAAGTCTCAAAAGGTATTTCTACTCATTGAAAATTTTTGACATTACTGCAATAAAACATGTTACTAAGATCGATAATCACTAACAATACTTGTGTAAGTGACTTTCTGTGAATGTTACAACTTTTAGTATTACATGAAGAATGCAAAGGTGTATATATTGGCAACAAACCCCTGTCAGAGGAGGAAACACAAGCACTATCCTATGTTTTAAATGCAATTGCAATTAGTACAATTGCTTTTATCAATGTCAAAGGATTTGGAAAATTTATTACAATTCCATATGCACACAGTGAAGCTTCTATTAATCATGACATCTTAGTAAGTACATAGTTTGATATTTATAGGTAATCATTTATTTAGAACTAGCTCCTTGCACAGCTTCGCTCCTTCAGAATAATGTTATGTATATCCTATTATAGCCTTACTCAATGCTTTATTTAACAACATTTATCACAAGATAGTTTCTAAATCACAGCAGTATTTCTTGAGATTAGCACGCAAATGAGTGTGTATGAACAATCAAACTCTTCAGCTTTGCAATAAAGTATAGATAAAATTTAATTTATATTCATATATTTTATTTAGATGGAGATTTTGTCATCTGCATGCACAACAGTGAAAACAAAATATAACATAACATATTATGTGGATACGACAAACAGATTTATTTGTATGAATTTACATTACTTAAACAAAATTCATTATTGTAAAAAGAAATATTGTACATAGTAAATAAACATTTTCAAATATATTACAGATAATTTCACAGGTAACATGGCTGACTGGGTGAAGAATAAATTAAATATTCCAATTGTATTCACCATGTATATGGAATATGAAAATGACTTACTCCCAAAGCCAGATCATATTTATCCTCTTACTAATCATTTTTATACAATTTTAAATGAGACTCTGTTGATTTCTAAAGATATTTATGGCCCATTATTTAGTTATCAGAGGAGGGCACATAACATTCCTAAAATAACAATATTTTTGATAACGCTCATAAAGAAATTTATTGATACTTCAATTATGAACACAAATTGAAATGGTACCAACATTTTTATATAACAGGGTTTGGTTCTTCACTGGCAACCAATAATGAAAAAAAAACTAAAATGGGATATAAAATTGAATGACTCACCTGATTTGGGGGCATGTGGCCAATTTGATGTGGAATGTATCCATGAGGTGGACCTTGACCAGGCATACTTGGATGAGGCGATGATCCTGGCATATTTGAATGTCCATTAGGTCCAGAATGTGCTCCACTTGCGCCGATAGGATGGCCAGGAGGTCCTGACATATGTGGTCCGACCATATGTGATGGCATTTGATGACCACCCGGCGGCATATTAGGATGTTGAGCAACCCCGGGCGGTCCATTTACGTTTGAGGCAATTGTGTGTGGTGGACCAGACGATGGCATATGATTTGGAATAGGAGGTTGACCAGATCCAGAAGGATGCGACGGCGGTGGTCCATTTACATGTTGCTGATTATACGGGCTGTGCGGTGACTGTGGAGGAGCTGGGCTTTGAGTTGGTGGTCCCATGGGACTTGGAACTTGTGGCGGCGGCATTGGACTACTTTGAGGTGAAGGGCTAGCCATCTTATTGGATGTTAATCAATGAAGCACATCACATTCGAAGAAATAAAACGAACGCGTTCTTGTCACTTCTTAATTAATCTGATTTCTAAATAGTATATCCATAATAAACATGACTACTCCACTCCTAAAAATTACTGTTTTATTTAAGCTTTTAAAACTGAGTTGAGTAATTACAAAATGAATTGGAAATACAAGAATGAAATTGTTGTTAAAAATAACAAATCACATCGAGTGTCACTCCAAGACCCGCATAGGCTATAGAGAATATAGATTACCAAACATAGATGAACGCCATGCTTAGATTATAAATGTCATACGTAGAGTAAAGTTCTTTATCTGCTAATATAGAATAATTATTGCAAATCGTCGCAAAATAATTATGATATTTTCATAATCACCACATAATAACTTAAAATAGTTCAATACTAGCAATTTATTAGGGATTTAAAAACTACATTTTTATGGAAAAATAATAACTCTTATTTTATTTTATGATGTAGTACAACATACGCTGCTGCTGTATGTCAAAACTAATAATGGTATTTTAACTTTACATAGGTTTAAGAAATCTAGTCTCTGGAAATAAATTTTACTATGGCTGTGATTTTTGTTTATTTTATTACAATACATCAATTATTTTTTGTCTTTTTGACTTTAAACAATTAGTTTATGTGTCTATTCTGTGATCCCGTATTCCTAATTTCCTAAATCTGACAGTTTAAAATCATAATACAAAACATAAAATATTTTATGATGGAATTAACTAAATGATTAAACTGTTTATAAAATGTGTATTATTCAACAAGGAAGGAAGGAAATAGTTCTATATTTCTCATTGTCTTCGATTTTCAAATAACATTGGCAAACGAGAAATTGTCGTTATAACAAAAATGCCGGCTTAAGTTTCAGTCTATGAAGCGAATGTACACTCTAAACAGCAACTAAAAAAGCAAATACTCAAATAATGGAGGAAGAAGAATATATGGAAAATTCGTGGACATATTTAACGTTTTGTATTGAGCCAACACTATACGAAGGTTTAAGATTTGCAAAGGATTTACTTCTCGCAAATCTGTGTTTACGATTTGCTATTCAATTTGTTTCCTTACCACAAAATGTTCGACATAGTTTATGTATAATTATAGGTAGTTTATTACTTTATTATAATATCGGATCTGCAATTTTGTGGGTGGTTGGTTTTATTATGGGTGCATATATATTAATTTTAGTGTTAACAGTTATTACAGAAAAGAAAATATGTGGTGCTATTACGTGTTTATGTGTCATATCTTTTTTATTAGTAAGTGAATTATATTTAATAAATTCAAAAATATGGCAGCAAATAAGAGGAATACAAATGATTGCATCAATGAAAATTATTTCTATTGCAATAGAATGGGATCGAAGTCTGTTTAAGAAAATGTTGAACCCGTTTGAATTTGTGGGTTATATACTTTGTCCTGCAAATTGTATGTTAGGCCCTTGGATTTCGTTTAAATCTTATGATAAAGATTTATCTGTGAAATTTTTATCAAAGAGATGGATTAAAATCATAATAGTAAATTTACTCATGGCAATGATATTTTTGATCTTATCTAATTGTATTATTCCTTGGTTTATTGATGATGAAAGTATAAAATGGCTTATTGCATATCGAGATGCTCAAGCTTTCAGGATGTCCCACTATTTTGTTTCTAGTTTGTCAGTGGTATCCATGATAAGTGCAGGATTTGGGTTAACAAATGATTGTCACGCTGAAATTGAAATAACTAAACCTTATTATATTGAACTGCCAAGGTCATTGGTGCAAGTAGTGATATTTTGGAATATTCCCATGCACCAGTGGCTCAAAAACTATGTGTTCAAAACTTGTCAACCATATGGACAATTTTTTGCAATATTTACAACCTATGCAATATCTTCATTACTTCATGGATGTAACTTTCAACTTTCTGCAGTACTTTTAAGCATAGGAACATTTTCTTATATTGAATATAATTTTAGGTATAAAGTTGCATCTGCTCTTGAAGTCTGTTGTTTAGCTAATCCATGTGTTAAACAATGTGAACATAGGTATAAGAAAAACAGTTTTATGGCAATATTTATAAATTTTTTATTTTCAGTCATAACAATTATGCATCTTGCATATTTAGGTGTTATGTTTGAAGCATCATTTTCGGTGCAGGAGACTGGATATTCTTTTTCTCATACAATTAGTAAGTGGGAAAGTCTTGAGTTCTTTAACCATGGACTTGCTGCCTTTATGTATGTTATTTATTTGATGATGTAGATGGTCTTATACAATCATTCTGTATTTATATTAAGTGTTAATTATAAATTTAAATTGTGATTATTTTTACATGTTATAAAAATATTGGTTTTCTACTAATGTATTCATGTAAATAATTTAGAATCTCACACTCACTTCCAAACAATAGTTTAAAATAAAGTAATATAATTAATTACTTACAATTACATAATGTAGCATTTTAGAGTTTTATCTCAATGTACTTCCAAATTGCACACAACTTACATTGAATGTAATTTTTGTACTTAATTGTAATCTCTCAATGTTTAATCAGTATTAAATGATGGTGTCAACTATACATTTGTCTTAGTCTTATTCTAATTACCATAGACTTAAGTTTTGGGATTTACATTTATTATTTTATTTAACCAACTATTAAATATGCAGTCAATACATATATGTGTTTTTGTGCTTATTTCCAGATAATTTTATCCTTACAGAGTTCAAAGTATTTTTTAGTAAAACAATTCCATGATTGTATAATAACAAAGTTTTGGTCCCCATCACTTACATGAACATGTACACGATAATTTAATCTTTCATCAGTAGGGGAAGAGCAGCATGGTTCTAGATTTTCTATTATATTCTTACTACTACTGAAATATTCAGGTCTTACATACAAAACTACAGTTTTGAAGTCTTTAAGAACTTTTTGGATAGATTTTATCATTTTTTTTAAGTATATATCCATTTTCATAACCCTAAAATCTTGTTCAGACCAATAAAATGCTGTTAATGTATTAAAAACTACTAATGATATATTTGGATTTTTAACAAGAATTGTACCTATATTATGTAGAGTTATGTTAAATTGAGTAGCATCATACAAATATATTAAGTGCAAATTTTTCAAAGCTAATTCAAGTCTAGTGTCAAGTTCACTGTGAAATCTGTCTTTCCTGTTAACCAAATGATTCTGTAACTTTTCCTTGAGTAATCTAATAAAAATATCGTTACAAAAATTACCATCAGTAATAAACATTATTATACCCGATTCCATGCCTCCAAATTCTTGTGGCAATAATGCCTCGGCAATCAATTCATACAATAGAAAATTTGGGTCATTATTGCTAAAAATTTCAATTATCTCCCCATGTTTTAGTCCACATTTGAATAATGTTGGGTAAAAGTTTTCAAAACTTGTTGTTTTTGATAATCTCGATAATAATTGGACTCCCGTTTCCAGTTTAAATTTTAACGCCATTTTTATATATGTTTTGTACACGTAAACCTAACACTTGTTGCGAGTTGCGACGTTTTGTATTTGTAATAACTTTTTGTACTATTCAAGTTTTCTTATTAAGTTTAAATATTTAAACCCGTTTCTCTGTATTTTTTATTCATTTACATTTTTTTATTATTATTCTAAAAATCAATAGCTTTGATTATTACAATTGTAATACTGATACAATTCGTTTTGTAGTACATCG
>LQNK01000680.1:772838-798259 GCA_001586405.1 Phoebis sennae | reverse complement strand
TATTATTCTAAAAATCAATAGCTTTGATTATTACAATTTAGAGTAAGTCAACGATATATAGCAAATAGTGTATAACTTATTATTGTTATGTTTTGTTTTCAATACTATTGTTTTCAATCGGATGACAGAAATTAAAAAGAACGGCAACTTATAGTAAAAAATATTTAGATTTTAAATATTGGTAGTTCCACATCCTAAAAATGTTGATATTATAAATTTCAAACTAAGATTACCTCTTATATCTATAGAAATAAGGTTAAAATTTGAATGAAATTTGAGCTGGTTCAAAACGTTGCATGGAAGTGTCCACCCATTGTTATTAGTAACTGTGCGTATGCGATCTGCTTGCTACCAAAAATAAAATAAAAAATAAAAATAAAATAAAATAAAATTTTATTACAAAAACAAAAACATTGAAATCAAAGAGAATATATTGAAATCTCTGACAATATTTTATTTTTAAATAGTAAAAAGTATAGAACTCATCTATAGACTATAAATAAAAATTAATTGATTTTAAGTCCACTGCACAGATTGTTTTTATTCTATGGTCTACTGCCATAGTTTTTGCCTTCCAAGTTCCATGGTCAGTGAGTGTTGAGTGAGTGTGACACTCTCAGAATGTGGTGACACTTGACAATTTGATTATTTGACATTTTGAATTGTGAATTGTGATTTGTGATTTAAAAACCTAACATCTTTGCATAACACTTGTGGAAACTGAAAATTGGAATTGGTGTTAAATTCATTTCTATCCATGGATCGTTGTAGTTGTAGTGTAATCTTTTTTTGGAAAATAATAACATTCAATTCATGATCTAAAGTCGTAGTTTGAAGGTTGGAAGTGACTTTTGTTTTGTTGAACCTTAATATTATTTTGGATGTTAGAAGTGGTTAAAAACATATTTCGAAACAATTTGTTAAAAATTTCAAATATTTAACAATGTTGGTTAGACTGTACTATATATTTTTGCTGTTAATTATAATTAGCAATGTTTGTTATGTATCTACCGAACCGGTTTCCGTAATTCTTGGGACTTCGGCTTTACTAAGTGGATATTTTGGCTGGGATTTTATTAAAACAAATACTATCTGCCGTTATGCAGAATGTTGTAATGAAAAATATGTACCATATGATTTAAACAGTAAGTCATATTTTTTATTTACAAATCATTTTAGGTATAGTCCCATGACCAATTATTAATTCTATATAATTTTATATTTATTTACAGAACTTAAACTATTATTTTCACAAAAGTTGTTTGGTCAACCTCTAGTTGATGAGTTAATTAATATACTAAGTGCTCATAAGGTAGGTTTGAGAAATGAAGACAACAGAAACAAAAAAGCACTAGTCATAAGTTTACATGGTTGGTCTGGCGTTGGAAAGAATTATGCCACAAGTATGATAGCTGAGTCTTTGTATGAAAAAGGAATACAAAGTAAATTTGTAAAGATTTTTATGGGCAAAAAAGATTTCGACTGTTCCAATATTCAAACAGCACAGGTAAAACATTTTATGAACAACAAATTATATTGAGATGCAATTAGAAACTGAAGTTAGTTTTTGTTTTGCAGGAGAAATTAATTGAAAGTGTCAAAAGAATTGTGTCACAGTGTCCAACATCATTAATTATATTTGATGAAATTCATGAAGTTTGTCCTTTAGTATTGGATGCCATTAAACCTATGTTAGACCATCACCATGCAGTGGATGGTGTCGATTTTAGGTATAAGAAATTGTCAATAGTTCCACAAATATATAGTCTTTTTTTACACACTTGATGAATTGAATATAATAATTAAAAGAAAAACTAATAAAATAAACTGTAACATAATCTTTAAATGTTCTTTACAGGGATAGTGTATTCATTTTTATTTCAAATATTGGTGGAAAAGAAATAGCAACCAATCTATTAGAACTATACAGTCAAGGTGTTAAAAGAAATGAAGTTGATTTCCATCATTTTGAACCAATTATAAGAAGAACTGCTTATAGCACAGGTTTTTAAAAAAATATTAATTGCTTACATGATTATAAAATCATTTTTGTTGATATATCAACACAATGACACACACAACACAACATTTTGTTGTGTTATAATTTATAACAAGAAGATATACATTTACAAATAAATGTTTTTTTTTTAAATAAAGTAAAATATTTATTTGTAGGTGGTTTTGAGAAATCTGCAACAATAGCTCATCATTTGATTGATCACTATATACCATTTTTACCATTGGAACAACATCATGTTGAGAAGTGTGCCTTATCTGAGTTTCGGGCACATGGCATTTATCATCCAACTGAGGAGATGATGGCGTAAGTCTTTTTAAAAACATTCATGCATTAACAATTATTAATCTAAATGCATTAAATGGAACTAGGGCAATTTGTATTGATATCATTTTAGGTTGTATCCATTAAAAAGAAATAAGCGTAATTGATAACTATGCAAATTAGCCTAGATTATAAACTTATCCAATATGCTATTTTATATTCAAATTCAAATTATTTCATTTTATAATATATTTATTTTATTTTCTTCCAGTGATGCATTATCTGTAATCACATATGGTCCTACAGAAGATCAGCCTATTTTTGCAAATAATGGATGCAAGAGATTCACAAAACAAATTCCATATATTATACAGAAAAATAAACTTAAGAGTGAATTATAGTTATAAGCCATTTTATAATGTAACTAATGTGATGTAAGAAAAGTCAAGCTTAAAAAGCTAAAAAGTCATGGCGTTATTCCAGCTTTGATGTACCTGTTCATTTTAATGTTTTTATATGTTTTGTTTGTTTTTTTTTTTATTTTAAACTAGTAAAATCTCATTTTTCTATCTCAATGTAATGAAATGTAAAGTATGTTTCTTGTTATGAAAAAAACTGAATACTTAATCCACTTACATTTATTTAGATCACTTTTAAATACATATACCGATAATAATAATAATATTATGTTGTTTTTCTCATTATTTTTTACCTGATTTAACAAGAGAATTATCAACTAGTTATCACATCACATATTATCAATTGTTATTTTTATTTATGTTGGCTCTTAACCTGTCTTGCCCATTAATAGTTGACTATCTCTAAATTATAATATCCATAGTAACTTCAATAGTATCAATACTATTGTTAGTTTAATGAACTGCTATAGTATTGCCTAAAGAATAGTATCTAAATACTATTAAAAATGGTCACATATAACTTTTAAAAAAGCCATATCTTATTTTCATTAAATATAATTTGTTTCTGTTTGCAGTCATAATCAAAAATGTATACACAGGTTTTTTATAGACATTTAAAAAGTAATTCAAAACATGCTTGAAAAAAATGTATTAGCTCATAATTTTAAACATTTTTATATAATTTTTAAATTAATGCCACTAACACAAGCATACATGTAGGAAGTTGTCAGGGTAGCTCATATGTTCAGACAGCCACTGGAGGGGGGTGTCAATCGGGATGTTAACACCATGTGTTCTTAATTTTACTGAAATATAAAATAAAAGTATTAAATACCTAATGGAATATTTTATTTTATAATTAATTATATTAATAAACATTGGTTAAATTTTACATGCTCAGTAAATTTATATGTTATACTTAGTTAAGAAGTTAATGTGTGCTAAAACTTTGAATATTACCATCAGGTTTATCAGGATACAATTCAGATATTAGTTGCTGGACTATCTTCCTACTTCCATCAATATTCTTTGGGCTAATGAGGCGTTGGGTACAAGTCCCATCTTCTACATAAATCCTAATTGGTATATGCTTGAATCCTTCATTGTCACCATGTGATTCCATAAGTCTTCTGTTTATAGCCCAAAATTGATCAAATTTGTCTGTTAAAGAAAAGAACAATTATAAGTTTGTATGTAATTTTAGTTACACAAAAACAAAATTGGCAAAGAGGTTTCCTTACATTCATAAAGTTTAGTCTCCACTACTATCCACTCATATTTTAACGAAAATGATAATGCATTTGCACAAACAAGTAAGTAAAGTTTTATAAGTTACCAGCTTACCACCCACTCTATTTACCCTGTTTACATGTATGAGAGCCACACCCAAAATTTTAATTTTTCGAAAAAAATGAAACCTTTAAGTTGCATGTAATATTGGTCTACGGGCATGTAAAAATTTATGTGATTGACAAACATACAAGCAGCAAAAAAATTTTTAACCATGGTTTTGGTGCCTACAGAACATACATATTATTGCATACCAATTACTCTTATTAAAAAATATTCAATGTACAGAAATGGTTTGGTTACTGTTTTATTATATTTATAGATGAATAAATTTCAACTGAATAAAAAAATTTGTGTATGAAATACCATTTTGTAGGCCCAACCATAACTGATTATGGTCTTTTTTCTGCATAGCAGACATGACTTGCCCCCGGTGTTTGAGAACATCAGCTTCTTTAACAGTTGACATATAATGTGCTTCTACTATATCTCTGGAAACAATTTATCATTCATATAATTATGTATATTTTTTAACCCTAGATCATTAAAAATATTTTTTAGTTACACAGTCACTAAACATAAGTCATTTCAATTAACAAGTTAAAACATATCTATCTTTACATATCATATCTTTAGGATATTATTATTTATTATTAGTAATGTTTTAGTTATTGTAGTAATTAGTTAATGTAGTACACTATATTTTTGGAAATGTGGATTGAAGCCATGAGGTTACAGATGTCCTCTAATTCTGGGCTTTTGAAGCCCATACATGGTAAATTATGCTCAAAATTAGTTGTACCATAACATAATAAATGTTAGTAAATGGTTTGTTAAAATTTTGTTAGTTGTATTTATGTCATGTGAATTTTCACACTAAATCGGAAAAATCACAATTTCTCCAAAATGTAATAATATAATAAAAATGAATGCAATACATGGTAATAAGTTTTTAAAAAGCTAAATTAAGAAGGTTGAGCACCTTTACAGGGTACTGAAAGGAAATATTGGGGACATACTCAGATAGTGAATGCATCATTTGTAAGACTAATACCTATTTGCTGATTATGGGTTAAGGACACAAAAGGAAACTAATATAGAGATAAACTTTACCAGCCAAAATAACATTATTTTTTACAATTAATCTTGCAAAGACTAGTGTCTAATTTGCCTGAAACCTGTCTGTAATATAAATTTATCAAAGATAAAAAGTATATATGTCAAAACAGCTACCTAATTTCAGATGTAAATAGTTGATCTTCCCAGTTTCCTAAAATACTTCTGTGCCACTTACTTGTTGGGACAGTGAAGCAATATATTTTCAGGGAATTTGCTGAAGTGTGCAGTTAAAGTCCAAGGCATTTGTGGATCATTACCACAATACAAATCATAAAGAAAGCCAATTGGGTAGTGCCACTTCAAGGGTTGTCCATTATAATCTAGCCACATTTCATTATCAGCGTTTTCTTGTGATATAAATCTTAAAAAATGTCTTTTCATCTGAAATACAATGAATCAAATTATTTCTGTCTATTACATATCACCTTATTGTAAAAACTACAAATAGCATACCTTATCAGTTACAAGAGGAAAATAACTCAGTCGAGGGACCATAACATAGAACGGGTCGGGTTGCTGTATTTCCATTATCTCTTCTTGATCGAGTTGAAAGCATACTGGTAGCTTACCATCCCAGATTTCCCGCAAAACTTCTCTGTCGTTCGCCATCTCAATTATTTTCAAAATTCCATTGATTCAATACATCAAACACTTAAGTATTATTTAATTTAGATAGCAATATATTTATTTTTAAGATGAACAAATAAACCTGATCAATAACAACAATAAGTACGATATAATAAAATTTGACGTATGACACTGAACGTCAGTGTCATATATAGTATATAGATAAGTTAGATTTGATATTGTATACATGCGCACAATACCACAGATAATATAATACTATACTACAATACGATACGAGTTTTATTCACAATTTTGTACCGTCATGCTTAATAATAGCAAATCATAAAAATATTTTATTGTTATCATTGCGAAATGCTCAATTGTAAATAAAAACATAAATCAATAAATATTTTTAAAGAAGACGCCTTCCAGGGATCAAGTGATCTGTAGTCTGACATTTGTCACTAGTAAAGTTGACAGCTTATATTACAATTTGACATATTTGTAACCGTGTTGATTGTGGAGTAATTTCCACGTGTTTTTCTTTTGTATTTATAATTTTTATCAATTTATTTTGATTGTGCACTGACTACTGAGAAGTAAGTTAAGGTTCAATAAGTTGTGTCATTTATGTAACCGGTAGTCGTCTTATAATATGAATGATGATCACCGTGAAATCGTGTTATTTATTTTATTAATCCAATTTTTATATTTCTTCAGCCATGGGAAAAAAAAGGAAACATGGAGAAGCAACTGATGACTTTGAGTTTGATCCCATACCCAGACATTTAGTTACTTCCCATATAAAAAAGCAGGAAAAACGTTTAATAGTAATACTCGAAAAGGCTCAGTTGGAAACAGTCAAAGTAAGTTTAAACTAACATTTAACTAACAAATCATAATTTTAATATTAATTATAGTAGATATACCGTTAATGAACATATTATTCAATTACGTATAATGCTAAACTATCATCACACTGCTGCAATATCTGAATTATATTTTGTCTTTAGATTTGTGTAGTTTAAATTTTTATTCTAATTTCAGAATGGAAATAGCTTTGAATTGTTAAATTGTGATGATCATGCAAATATTTTAAGGAAAAATGACCGGGACCCAGGTTCATGCCGCCCCGATATCACACATCAGTCTCTACTCATGTTAATGGATTCACCGTTGAATCGCGCTGGACTTTTACAAGTTTATATTCATACAGAACAAAATGTTCTGATCGAAATTAATCCACAGACTAGAATACCTAGAACATTCAAGAGATTTGCAGGATTGATGGGTAATTTTTTTTTGTATAACATAGAATAATGAAAGGTGGGTTACATTTGTCTTAAACTCATCTGTTGCTTATTTAAGTTCCTCTTGTTGAGGATAACTCATATACAATTTAAAAAAAATTCATAAATACTGTTATTATGAAAAATTTTAACATATGACTTTAAGGCTAATCATGTTTAAAAATTGAAACAAAATTATTTTGATTATATCATGTTAGATTCAACACTTTCATTCACATGAACAATGTGGTGCAAACCAAGTGGTTCTATTATTTTGCAACATGAAAATGGAAAGAATATAAAAAATTATTATTGATATAGAATATATTATTTTGAACATCCCAGTTAGGCATGCTCTTGTCATATGACACAGACAAAAACAATGGGTGTTTACTGGAAGGAAAGTGTTACATTGCTTGACTGTGTTTTCTTCGAAAAATGTTAGCCTGACTTGTAGCCTTGCACTACAGGTACATATTACAAAGTTTTGTCTATGGAACATTTTATGTATAGATGTGCATGTATGTGATCATATTTCAATAGACTCTTTTTATAAAACTGTTGGGATTGATGTGTGCGATAACCCTTACTCTTGCTTTCTCCTTAATTTACTTAAAATATATTTTTTTGCAGTACAACTTCTACACAAATTTTCAATCAGAGCATCAGATGGACCAATGAAACTGCTTAAAGTTATAAAAAACCCAGTCACATCTCATTTGCCTGTTGGTGTGAAGAAAATCACAATGTCTTTTAGTTCAAAAGTGGTTCAAAATTGCAGAGAATTAGTACCCAAGGAAGAACCCATTGTTCTAATCATAGGGGCTATGGCACATGGAAAGATAGAAGTGGACTACTCAGAAGATACAATATCAATAAGTAACTACCCTTTATCTGCTGCATTGACATGTGCCAAACTTTGTTCAGCATTTGAAGAAGTGTGGGGTGTAGCATAACATAATA
This sequence comes from Phoebis sennae, assembly GCA_001586405.1. Classification (NCBI taxonomy): domain Eukaryota; kingdom Metazoa; phylum Arthropoda; class Insecta; order Lepidoptera; family Pieridae; genus Phoebis; species Phoebis sennae. Next base: position 790,331 of record LQNK01000680.1, on the reverse strand, counting down.
ATAAAGATATTTAAAGTATTATTTTTAGTTCTGGTACTCTTGCATAGAAGTTATGAGTGTTATGTATGTTTGATATGTACCTTATTTAAGGTGAAAATATGTTTATAATAATATTTCCTACTTTTTATTTAATTTATTTACCCTCTCTGGGAGTTCTGTATGTAGTCTAATTTATTTACTTTTATTAACCAATTGTATGAATCAAACATTATTATTTTTATAGATAACTTGGTTGGTATAAAAATGAATGACATTTTTTTTCTAGCTAGTTGTACTAGCTCTGCGCATTCTTGTGTATCGTTTTCTTACGCTTTTCTCATGAACCTGTCCATAATAATAGAATGTTATAATAAAAAAAAAAAAAATCTCTTATCATCTATCCTGTCCTAAGGCGGGTAAAGAGATCTATTTGATGTTGCAGATGTTTATGGGTTTCGTTTGGTGAAGAGTGAAAAAGAGTGCACTATTCAATAGCCTCGTAAACTTCCAAAAAACGATGGGTTTTCAATTTGACTGTATATATTTTTTATGTATGTTTGCGCAGATCGTTTTTAAACCTCGACACGAAAATAGGGGTGTTTTTGCCCATGATTCTCAAATATAATATAATACGCTTTATAAAAATCGATTCAAAAGCGATGAAAAACTAATATTGCCTACTTACTATTGGGTATGACGGAAATGAAAACAAAAAAGTTTTATAAAAATCGCTATTTTTAACCATTTGTTAGATACTAGCTGATCCTTCGCTACCTGCCTGCATGATTTTATATAGCCTATTAAACTCGGTGAAGCTTTCTAATGTTGTAATAATTTTGAAATCGGCACAGTAGTCTTTGTGTGAAAACATTACAAATATATATTTCACCCATGTGGCGACGGATGAAAATTACCACCGCCCCATTTCTACCTGTGGGTGTCGTAAGAGGCAACAGAGGGCAATTCTATTGCATAACATCTTCAGCAATAATAGAGTGGAAGCCGAGCATTTCACGACTGGGCCAAGCTTGCACCGGTGTTTTACCGTTACCATCCCCCGCAACAGATCGGCGTGAAGCAGTACTGCACTGTGTTTCGTACGGTAAGCGGGTGCCCGAAGGCCTGTATTCCCAACCAATTCCTCTCCTTTCCTGTTGTACTCCTCTCCCAATTTTCCACCATTAATCCTCCCCCTGTCTCCGCCTCTTCCGAAAAAAGTTCCATCTGCGAAACTTTGCTGTTGTAAGTGTTCATGGGTTGCCGTCAGTCACTTAATATCAGGTTGTCACATAAAAATACTTACAAACACTTTATAATATTACTAAAGATAAGGGCTTTCCATCCTCTTCTTGCCCGGGGACCACTATTATATAATAATTGTGAGTAGGGACCACGAAACAGGTAGGTACCTATTCGGTTTAAGCTTGAAGCTGGTCATGCTAACTAGGGCGCTGCTATGGGTGAGTGAAAAATTTGAACATTACACATTAAAAAAAAAAGAAAACGAGTTGAGAACCACTTGTAAAGATAGAGAGTGAAAATGTGATTCAATGTGTATTTTTGAATAGAAAGTAAAGGTTAAAATTAGATCTTAGAATTAGTTGGGTGGAACTTAGAGAATAATAGATAGTCATCCGAAAAATCTCAAATCAATCAAAAGATGGCGGGCTGCATTTTTCACGGTAGTTTCGTATGCATATAAAGTCTAACGTACCTACTTACCTGTAAATTATAATACATATATCATTGGTTTAAAAGTAGTTAGTGGAAGATAAACAATTAAATGTCTCAGGCACCTACATCATTAAAATACTTTTACTGAAGAGATATAGTTAAAGTCGGAGATCTCTCAAACAGACGATTCCAATTACTATTTTTTAATAAAAGGACCTTAATTAGTTAATTTAAACCACGTTCGGTGTGTTTTGGTAGCTATGTCAGCCTGTACGCAAAAAATGTTTCCCTATGTTGACATTTGGCAACGGAAACGACGACATCCGTACAATTAGCAAGCGACTAAAAGATACACGTATTTCTACAAATGTTCAATTAGTGACAGCTTTGAGTATCGCCGACACAAAAACGTCGGCTGCGTACCGGGATAATTTAAGAATATATATCGTTCTTTTGCGGATGAATTCATTCCTATCGAAAACAGTCAGGCGCCTAAAAATCCCATAAATGTAATATTTACCCTTGGGGTTCCTCACAGACAATCAAACTGAAGACTGAAGCCAAATCAGATAGTTATTTATGATTATAAAATTATAATTTTAAGATTATCGTATTGTCCTGAAATAATAAAAGTTACAATTTATTCATTAATATTAAAATATTTTTAGTGTTATAGCCTCACCTCGTCCTTTACAAGAGAATAAGATGACTATGTTACTTTTGTCACATAAAATTATGGAAGTTACTTATACTGAAACGATTTCCGAAGCTTGAATAGAGGACTTAAGCTAATCTTTAGTTTATGAATGAACTGTATAAGAAAAATGGCTGAAGTTCTGAATGACTTACAATACAAAGACAATGAATGAGCCTATGGGTACAATGCTTAACGTATTATGTTATGCATTGCATTCATTTTGTGTATTCAATGCTCGAACTAGTCTTCAAGTAGTAATAATAATAATTATTGTGAAATTATGTCGCATATGGGACTGGCATCATTTTAAATCAAACAGGTGGACAGGACGTGCTTAAAACTATGCTTATAATAAGTTACGTTATGTAGTAAAATATATATGTATTTGTATTTTGTATAAAAATTGAAGAATCTACTTACTGTTTGAGAATCCACAAAGGCAATCTATTTCAATAAACATAATTCACACGTAACAAAACCATTTCTGTTTATTGAATATTTTTTCAGTGTAATTGCTAAGCAATATGATTATTTTTTTATAAGCCCCTAAAACATTGCTTAGAATTTTTTTTAATAAAAATTTATATACCGATAGACTAAAATTAGGTTCGGTATATCGGTTATATTTAATTGGAAAAATATTTTAATTGGGGCCTCTCCAATCTAGGGTTGCCAAATAGAGTCTGATAATTTCCGAGACAGTTCTGCGGCCACGAACGAAATCAGAGTACATATTGCTCTTTGGTCCTTCGGTCACTTTGTGAAAAAAAGTAGTATTTTTTTTTAAATTCTTGGACAGCAAAGTAAAATTATTACTGGACACGAAACAACACGCAAAGTTCCGGTACAATCCCGGAAAGCCCGGCCATCTGGCAACCCTATTCCATACATGAAACCGATACAAAAAATTAATTCGTGAATAGGTATCAAATTAAATGAGGTATTAGATAAGTCTTTAAAAATGTGGTCCACACTGTGGTGGAAAGCTTATTTTACACATTTTCAAACCAAATCGTTATTCCACGTTTTTTATTAAAATATAACATATATTTAATAGACGTTTTCCCTTCATTAAGTGAACTTTTGATAACGGAATTTCCACTGTGACTGGTGACTTTTCTATTAACAGTTATAATTTGTAAATAATAAATAATTAGAATTTAGAACTGCGTTTCTGTCGCAAATAGACATGAAAATCAATAAACACTTTGTCATAGCCTATTATCATCCTTCCTCTTAGTTCAGTAGTAGGAAATTCAATAAATGTGTGCTACTGGCTGTGTTTATATTATTACATATGTTCAAATGCCTAGGTGGCGTGATATGGTAGTGAGTGGTGTGACTTAATGTTAGTTGTGACTAACTACTTACAATTTTATTTCAAGTTATTAACATAATATAAACTTGTTTCTATATAAGTAATGTAACTGGTAATATTTTACGATTTAATCTAATTTCTGTGTCAAGTTTATTAACAACTTTTTGATTACCGACTCGTTTATGAGATACGTGACTAATAAGGTTTTTACAGTTGTGACAATAATATCAAGGGACGTTGCCGTTGTTATTCTGAAATGCATTTTAATGACTTTTAGATAATGAAGATAAACAGCAGATAAAAATGGTAAAATTTCGTATCAGGCATAAACTATATTGGCACCTTTACCGTTTAAATGTTTAACGTAGAAAAGTATACCATCAAATTATAAAAAAATACTATACTTATTAATATTAATTATTATAATTCTAGAAATCAATGCGGTAATTGACAGTCTTTGTAAAATGGATTAATGTTTTAATCGGTAATTCTTTTCTGTAGTCCGAACGGGTACACCTATACTCGCGTCCGCCTATTGTACTCGTACTAGCATAGGAATTATAATGTATTAACCATATGCTTGCTAATACAATGCGTGATTGCATTGCGTACTACGCAATGTTAACCGGCAAAGGGTGATTGCCGATTGGATAATAGGAGAGCGTGATAAAACTGACTCTGTAGTCTGTACCGTAATATAAGATAGTTCATTGTAGCGTCGAACAAAGTCAATAAATAAGCGTGAAGTTAAAGAAACGACAAGGAACGCCGACGATTTTCACTTGAGTGGTAATCGAGTGAGGCTCGCCGACTGCGCGCTAGACGCGGCGGCGGCGGCCTCGTGCGCCCGCGACGCTCCACCAGACCGTTCGGCGCCTGGGCTCACAAAGGGCTCATTGTATTCCGCGCCGTCCAATTCTTTGAACGGACCCTAATCTTTTTTTATAGAATTCTTGATGCCAGAATGACATCAAACAATGGGTTTCCGTCCTTTTATTGGCACCTAATTTTTTGTGGCCACTTAAATAGACGTACCCAAGTTTTAAAATAAAATAGTTAACAACCTGTTCTTTCGGCTTTTGCTGTGCTAAAATATAAAGGGGATAATATGATAATAGTTAGAAATTCGAGCTAACATACGTATTCCGTGTCCTGTAAATTAGAGTATTTGGTACTCTATTATTTTTGAGCAGAGTATACGCACCATATAGGAATTCTGCTTGTGCATCATTAAAAATATGTGCTTAATTGTATATTACATATTATACCAAATGCTGCTAGGTACTACAGATACGACAATAGCGACTTCATGTTGTTAAATCTCTTGAGTGAAGAAAATTTGATTACTTTTTGTGCCTAACAAAATTTTATTGCTAGAATTATTATGTAATGTTCGCATTAAACGTTGTTAAACGTAGGCACGTTTTATTGCCAACAATATCATTTCGATGTAACAATGTTAATATCAAATTTAAGCTTAAAGTTGTGCGTTAGGTGCGGCAGACGCCCACGGCCGGTTAGCCAAACTGGTTCCCTCTCACCATCGCCTCTGCGCCTTCGTTTGACCTGTGTGCGTGAAAACCGACTTCAATCGAGACACTATCTGTCTACTTTTACAATGTATTCGGCTTTCCATTTTCTGAATAACGATCAACTTGGGAAAATTCCACACATTAAATCGTTTCTTCCCGAAATGATAATTATACTCGATAGCGAATTAGATGCATCAGAAAACGTTTAAATTCTTAATAACAATTCTGAATTGATAAAATTGTTCTTACTTCTTACAATCGACTTGAAGCCCTAACACAGAAAACACATTCATATATAATCTTCCTAGAATAGAAAGACGTAATCCGTACCGTTAATTTTTTAGGAATTTTCCCACGTTATCAAGTGCTACGTGAACGTTTTGACTGCAGCGAGTACATGTTCGAATGATGTCAACGTAGCGTAATGTTATCTACATCCGCCTGCCACGCTGACTGCCCGACTCCAGCACCGTGGGGGCTTGCATGACACAGTCCGATACTATGTTATCATTGTGATTGATTGGGAATTTGCTATAATATTGTGCTTCATATCTGCGTTGTAAATGTTCGATAAGATTAATACTAGGATGTTTAACTGCATATCTGTCACGCGTTGTCACCATTCGTATCTGAATACCTACTTGCATAATATTGCGTATTACATGTACGCTCGCATTTTCCAGGTGTATACCAATAATATAACTTCATTAGTTGTAAAACCTATTTTACCTAACTATTCACATGATTGAAAGTAATATTTCAAAATATAAGTACTACTTCTAAGTATTTACAACACTTTTTTAAACAATTGGTAAGTATATGCTTTCATATGATACTAAAGCAATCAAATGTACCTAATCTTAATCGTTCTTTAAATAGCAATGATAGCTGTATGTCGAAACGAATACATAGAATCGCAAATAAACGACCATGGTCCGACTGGCACTGCCCTGGCTTGGCGCCACCGTTCGCCCGCTCATTGCACAACTTGTAAATCGCACTGCAACTCTCTAAAATATATTATTATTTCCAGAGCTAAGGCACCTAAGAATCTAGCCAGTTGCTAAAGAACCTGTTTATAATTATATTCATTCGAAATACAAACTACTAAGCGAACGATGATGATAGCTAAATATCGATATTCCAACACTACATACGTATTGTTTTTTGAAATGAGATAATTGATATCGATCCATGTTAATTTCCATATGTTATGGTTATCATATATCACGGGAAAATGTACTCATACACTGTTACATAAACCAGAACAGTGATTTTACATGTGACTAGTATGAGTATTCTTCGTCTTTTTGAATAGGTATTTAATGCGGATCTTGGGTACCCACCTACCTACATATTTTCATTATTCTGTCCACGCAAGAGTATGTGCAGGTGAAAGCTGGCTTCATAAATAACTAACAGAACACAAAGTGCATGTCTAATACTAGTTGCATTTTATTCCTAGTAGGTCGAATATACAATCAGATTAAGATAAATAAGAAAAACAATACGATATAAAAGTAATCTTGTTGACTTGATACTGTATTTTGTAATTATTTTAACGTAAATATTTTTCTTTCACATTCCACCTTGACCATGACGTAGTTAAATATCTACTTATAAGGGTGACCTCATAATGCTGTTAAGTTTACATGTACACAAGTCTACACTCTATATCTTATCGATTATATAAGTTCTATGTATACTACGCACAATTATTATTAATGATGACCAATTTAGAAAACATTCCTTTTATAACAGGCCATTCAGCTTTGTTCGATCATTATGACGTCATCAAGAATTGAATCCACTTCGAAGGACCTTCCTCCTTTTCCTCCTTATTGGCTTCGAGTTGTAAAGTGTTAAGTAGTATAAAATTAAGTAAACACCGAAATGAAAGAAAAACAAAACGTAAGCAAGTGTATTAATTATACAGCAAGAGTAATATTATATATTACTCAAAATATTACAGTACAAAATATTAAAAATAGCATAAGATAAAATCGTGTAAAGTTCTGCAAAGTTGACAACGCGCGTTGCCGCACGTAGGCGCCTGTGTCCTCTACATGTCGAGATATCAAGCCGTGCTCCTGATATTGCACATTATATTACGTTTTATTGTTTTCTGCATATAACTGCCTATCTTTTAGTATTATTTATTCATGTTATGTACGAGTGCGTGCGAGCAACGAACTGCGTATGATATTAAACAGTTGTTCAATGTCTTATTCACGCATTATATTTACGATTGGCTTCATTTTATGACTTACGATAGGAGTACTGTACAGTGTACTGTAAAATATAAAAAATAAGAAGATTCTCAGATGTTTCACATATTGTTAAAGAACTTAAACTTGTCGTTATAATTGATTTATTAACTATGTTTTTAAACTGTTACACATATTTATCTCTCCAAATCTGTATAAATCCTCTATCACCTATATTGATTTGAAAGTATACGCTTGAACAAAGTATCATCGGCAAGAATATCAGGTTAGAAACTGCTTTAATAATAATTAGATGTGTGAATCCGATTCCTATCGTGTTCAAGTAACGGTGAAGCGGCGCCTTCTGTGGCCACTGGTGGTTGGCTAGTCAACTGCTTGTGCAACCGAATATCAATTTTAATTTCACAACATATTTTAACAACATATATATTTATATATACACAAACTTCTCACAGTTGTATACAACAATAGCTTTCTTATATCTTTATCTTTATACTTTTTTGAGTGAAACATTAATTTACACTTGTTGCCAACTTGTCCGCCGCCTTTTCGATGTTATTGCTGTAAAAATATGATAATAATACTTTCACAGTTATTAAACTCTAAGAAAATCTCAATGTCAGTATAAAATTGTGGACATATGGAAATAATAGCACATGCTTAATCTAAAGTTGATAAGCGTTACAGTAGCTATTTATTTCTAAATAATGATTTAGAGGAGCTGCTATGAGAGGTCACTTTGGATGAGTGGTAAAACCAGGTGAGATGAGATGACCAAACAACCGGTTTCTAGTGGTCCAACGTATCTTTTCCTTTTATTTAGCGCCGCTTTTACGCAGTTACAAAATATGTAATACGTACATAATACTAATGAAGGGAAAATGATCGTTTGAGGTCGTGACTCATAGATAAGTATGTAATATAAGTATAATCATACTAAATGTGCAAACCACGAATGCATTTAACAGAATTGAAATATGTACATATTTGCTAAAAATAACTTTTAAACCTTCTACGAACATTAAATTCATAGAAGTAGAGACAAAGGTATTTGAAACCAGTGATATTTTCAATAATACTTTATCTAAATTTAAAGTTGCGTAAAATATTTTAAAATGCTTGGATGGTGTGTTCCAAGCTTGAACTGCTCATCCAGGTAAAATGTGACCCTTAAACAATCGGAATGCGAAGCCATCTAATGTTGAAAGTTCATTAGGAGAGCCAAGGACCCATATTATCAACGTTACGATCTCGGGAGATACACTATTGAGTTCAAACTGGTCCCCATTTGGGTGGCGTTTGTAACGCACGTGTGCTTCACACTAGCCTTCATTTGGTTCTGAGCACGTCGAGAATCACACAATTTTATGCTTTATTGTTTTGATATACGATTGAAAACTCTTCACCGTGTCCACTCACATCATTATTGATACAAGATTATGGTTTCCACTGAAGTATTTTATAGATTGTTTTCGATTATTGTAATTTATACCTTATGTAATGGGAAGAACGTTGAAAGTCTGTTATTTGCAGCATGACGCCGCTGTGTGCACTCGAAGTCATTGGTATGGCGATCAGGCAGCGGCGTCGATGTGTCTGTGGGACTTATTAGCTCGTTTTATGATTGGCGGCCGTTTGTCTGTTATATGAAACCAACTATGAACAAACACATTATATTAACGTTTGCAAAGCATGTATAATGTTCTTTATAAAGGAAAATTCATCGATATTATAAAAAATAAAATAATCTAACTTAGATAAGTAGGTTGAAGAGAAGTTCTACAAATAAAGGAAAATTTTCGGTTCTCGTTCACGGCATTTAATAATAATATATTGGTGTGCATAAATATGCTAGTGGCTCGCTCCGAGCTGGACCTTACATTGTATTTAATAATAAATAAAAAAGTAAAAACCTTTTTTTTATATTACTCTTACCTATATTCATATGAATATCGCCTATTTCAATTTTATAGAAATGTTAATTTAATTGAGACCTCCCTTTTACAATAAATATATATCGAGAATAACTAGTTATTAAAAAAATCTATAGTTTATACTTATATAAGATATTCATATAAGGGCAGAAAATTATCAGGTTCAGGTTGATTAAGCAATAATAATAACTTAACTATTTAAGGTTAATAAGAAAGAGGGAGAATATGTGAGAAATATTTATTTAAAGAAACAAGTTCCGAATCAAAGCTCTACAAATAACTTTTCATAACATTACAATTACAGTGAGTAAGATTGGAACGCAACATGTTAATCTCACAAGTATTTCTACATGCCCATAATAACACAGAACGACACAAAGGGTATCTGTTTCTGCACCTAGGTCTTACACACACACCTCACGCTAAGCCAACACTTGCGTGAACGTTGTTGAACACGGGTGTGACTCACAGGAACTCTTTATTGAATAATGCAGTAGAATGTTACTACGCACAAAATAGATAGGTACCGAGGACATAATATGTCGGGCTATCAGAAAAGCCTACCAGAGAATGATGCTTCGCGACTACGCTTTTCTCTTCTCTTTCTGTCGCTTAATACATGTGACTGATGTCGTTTGATACAGCGTGCTGCGTGACACAGGCACGCTGAAAACTGAAAAGTATGTACGTAGGTAGGTATGGCAAGCGAAGTATAGTCGAGTTTGACTTCTGTATCTATTTATTATATATCCATAACCCAGAAATATATTTTCAAGTAATGTTTATTATGTAAATGTTCTCAATATCACAAAAATTTTAACTTCAATGTACACAATAGGGGAAACGTTTCCTCATATTTTTAATTTTATATGCATACCTATTGTAATCTTATGTAGGTACGGCACATACGTAACATTAATAGCTAAGAGGTATAATTACATATTTTTCATGACGTCAATACCTAATAATTATTGAATATTTGTGATTAATAACATCATAATAATATAGACAATACCGGATACTAAAATCAAATGAACCATACCAGTGATAGCTAAATTAATAATTAAAAATACATTAATCTTATTTGTCTCGTAGTTGTAGAGATCCTGTTAGAGTTTCGTTTAGCATGAAACGGACAAAGATAGTTTAATAATAGAAAAAATACTTTCATGATTCTATAAAGAACAAACGTAGAAAAAAGCTCATATACATAATTTATATTTAATAAGTATTTACTGCAAAAACCTGGTTCTTGTTCTTGCTGTGGAATAATACGAGCACTATGATGTCATGGTGGATTAAATTACAGAGTACTATGACCTTGTTTGCTGTCATGTGAAAAATATGATACACAATGGATACACATTAAATATAAATATGACAAGTTGAAAGAGAGATTGTTCACATTCTGTATAGTTCTCTAGATTGGGTGATTTGATATTATGTAACAAAAATAGGAAATTATCAATGTCGTTATTATATATTACTTACTTCAGTGATTATTTCAATCATTCGTTTATTTTATTCTGAATAGGTACCAAGATAAAATGTATTTTTCCATATTCAAGCGTTATAACTACTATAAAGTTTATCCGAAGATTCCTCGCAGGGAATAAGTACAATTAGATAGTAATTAGTGCTTGAGAGATGATGATTGAAAGGAAGGATATAGGTACTTAAGGTCTTTAAAACGATTCAATGAGTATATTGCCAGCGAAAAAAACTCTCGCCCTCAAGTAGCAAAAATAAAGATATATTCATTTGCTTAAATGAGAAGTTACAACAAAGAAAAGTTATAATAAGAATACGTAAAGAAAACAAAAATATATAATTTAATTTTGAACTTTACACCAAATATAATGCGTAAATTACCGACTTTGAAACGAAACTATATTTATTCCGCATATGAGACGGTTGGAACAATTCATTGGAGACTAATTTTGAACCAGATTGATAAGAAATACATTTGATATATTCAAGATAAATAGATATTATATACTTACGTCATATACTTTTTTTATGTACCCTGACGGGGCCTCATATTTATTTAAATCATGACAATTATACCGTGTTTATGTTTTTGTATCCAATTGCCTTGCTGTCACCAACTTTTCATCTAACATGCTAAATGTTATATTGCTTTGAAACCCTGAATAGTTGAATGGTGTCTATTTGGCTAGTGTTAAAGTAGAGATCGAACGAAGGGATTTTGGTTTCTAGCTCCAAATTAAGCAAAAATTAACCAGACCTTTACGGAGCAAAGCAAAATAGAATGCAGAGGTGAAATAGAAACTGTTTCTTCAAAAACACGTGACACATTCAATTTTGCTACTCATTTCACACTAATTCTCTCTGACTAATGGCAATATGTATAGAGATCACACTACACTATACATCAGTTTAAGCAACTCTTTTGTATAATACAAACTCTACGCTTCCATAAAAGCAAAATAAAATAGGCAAGAGATTCGATTGTTTATAATATATATTCATTGAACCCTTCAATGTTAATGCACTAAGGAGCAAATACTCCCAACATAATTAAATAACCTATAAAATGAAAAGGTATCAATTGAAAATAAAAATAATTTAAGCTTTATTTGCGCGTTAAAGGACGCTGTTTTCACGGTCGCCGGACTCGAGGTAGGCACAGTGAGCGGTCTTATTCCGCATATATCCACAAAAAATAAAGCTGATTTTCCTCGAAACGGCGATGGCGCTAAGTTGGCAGTGCATATTGAAAGGCGTTAGCATCCCTAAACTTGCATTGCATTTACGCCCTTTTATGACTGTGCGAGTTGGGCTGAAATAACTTGTTGATGTGAGTTTGCGGCAACGCGGGTGCGCGCGGGTGCAAGGGGGTAAGCGCCGCTGAGCGACGGCATGTCTACGGGCGGCGGGCCGGCGACACCCTGTCTGCCACGGACGGCGACGTTGCCGCGCCGTGCACATTCTTGTCCGCCCGCGCCCTCCACCTCTCGCTCCACAAGCCCATGAACCGCCCGCGCGCTCGAGCCGATCGGCAACGTCGCATGCAAACTTGTTTCGTAAACGGATGTGGCAGCGACCGAAGCAGGGCTCGGCGTATTATCTGTTTCTTTTACGCGCATATAGCTTTTCTTGTTGGAAAAGGATAGCGATGGTGGCGCTACGTGCTATCGGCTCCCACTTGCGGCATTTTTTCACGCCGAGAACGAGGCGAGATTAATACCTTAGGTAACGTTCACATTTGTGACACCAAACAAATTAAAATAATATGAGCAAGCTTGTAATTTAGAGTCAACTACCATTATATGTTATGTAGACCTCAGGTTCACAATTTTCTTTAATATCCAAATAGAAAATGATTTTAAGAGAATGCTATAAAATTATAAATAGAGAAGTTTAAATAAATAAAAACTTCTATGTTTTTTGTGTACGATGTTTGTTAAAATTTGATAGCTCATTATTACATTTTAATGATTGCTCTTATATTAATGGACTTTTTTATTTTTTATGTTAGCTTTAACTATCTTTAATAGTTTTTATCATAAGTAATTAGCGTATGAATAGAAAAAACAATGAATCCAATACATAAATCAAAGTTCACAAGGAAAAGAATGTTTAATTTCCCTGAAGGCGAAGATAAAGTTTAGAAGAGTCTAAAAGTGTACGTTTATAAGTAGTTTAATTTTTTTTGATCTCATATAAATTCAAAAATAATATTTAGTATGATTGTGAACAACGCTTAATGGATATACGCGGCTCAGTCGAGCGCTGTCGGCTCGAGGCCTGTACGCGCCGCGGGCACTAAGCGCGCCGCCAACATCCGCGCTGCGTTGAGCGAGCGACAGTCAGTTCGGCGCCGACAGCCATCACGCGTACACGTTAACCTGGTAAAATGGCCGCTGCCCACACGCACTCGGCCCCCGCACCCTCCGACCGTCGCCCCGAGGGCCGCGCTGGTTCCCGCCGCATATTCCCACCACAATTCAAGCTGCAAGTCCTCGATGCGTACAGACGAGACGCCCAATGTAGAGGAAATCAACGTGCCACAGCGAGAAAATTCGGAATTCATCGCCGGCAGATCCAGAAATGGCTACAAGCCGAACCGGCTCTACGAGCAGCACTTCTGAGGAGAGCCCCACAACCTGCGCCGTCGCCACCGCCATACTCGGTCGGCTCGCCGGAGAGCGCCCGTTTGCCTTCACCACCGCCAGCAGTCCTGCCCACAACCGTACAAGTGCCTACGCCGATCGCGGCTCCCGTTCCGATTACGTTCACGGCGGAGCCTATCGACCTATCAGTGAAACGGCTTTCACCGCCTCCTGCACCCATTCCGTCCTACGCTCCGCGAGCCCCAATCGTGCCGGAACCCACGCGAAAACCGTTCAAGTTGTTCAGACCGTACCTACTGGAAGACGAGCAAGAAAAGCGGCCGGCGATCGCCTCCCTGCCAGTGACGAGCGGCGTTCACGTGTCAGCGTTCGTGCCCGTGCAGAGCGCGGCGGGCTGCGCGCTGGCCGCGTGCTCGGCGCCGCACTGGGGCGCGCCCGGCCCCGCGTACCAAACCCCGCTGAGATGAGACCACGCCGCCGGGGTTCCACCTCAATCCATCTGTGATCTAGTCGCCGAAGACGCCCTCCTGGCGCCGCCCGGGGCGTAGCCCTCCATCACCGTGCCTTAATTAATATTAATATAAAATGTCGCCATAGTGCTTTATGCCGTCGTCTTGAGACGACTGCTTATTTTTGTGTATAAAATTATTATAATTAGATTTAAGATACAAATGTATTTTTATATGTGGGATTTATAAAGTATACCTACATTATTAAAGATTGATTATGATTCTATAATTATTATTATTATATAAATAAAATGTTGTTTACTAAAATGAACTTTATTTTCTTATTGCTCACCCTATTATGTAGGTAGCAGGTAGCGCCGGCGCCAACCACCTTACCTACCTGAGATTATCCCCTTGCTTTTCACAAAGTATCTGAACAATACCGTATTCATTCATTACTTCGTTTTTTTTCAAACTCTACATAGTTTTATAGGAATCGATACCCTGAATGTACTTGAATATAAGCGGTAAATAGTCAAAGTAATTTCGTTTTAACTCAACCTAAACTTATTCAATATACTATATGTATATAGAAAAATAACAAACTGTATATTTCTAACTTTCATTCTTAAAATGAGTAGCGTAAGTGTGGTAATGGCAATTTTCCACTTTGCTCAGTAAACAAAAATATTGCGAGCGGAACAAACTAATAAATTTAAATCGTATTGAGGAATACTTAAAAAAAATCATATTTTTAAATATGAATGAATTAATATGTCTTGTCTTTTCTTGCTGGCGCAGTAGGTAGAGTCACCTCTACATGACTATCACAAACGTACGTACGTCATTGAAGATAAGAAACGGTCTCTACAAGTAATGGTTTCAATGAGCTATGACACACCACAAAACGATTTTTGTTTAATTACTAAAAAGGGAATAAAATTTAATATTAATCTCAGGGTTTGCAATAAATGTAAATGAATAATACACATAAAAGCGAAGATGCCATTTTGTAAGTAAGTGGAGGTCATTAAAAATAGTTTATTCTTGGACATAGACTATTTTATTAAGTAAATTATTAAACTCGTGCGCAGTAGGGGTTGAAAGGTCGTAGTTATTAAAATTTAGTCACAACTATTGGGTAAAGTTTCAAAATATTATTTTACATCATAATTTCAACCAAAGAAATAGAAGAACACTGAAAATTGACGGCTAGTCAATAGTAAAAAACTCTTAAATCATGTCTATGATAACAATTTTATGGGTTGAAATTAAGATAATATAAGGGTCGTCATAGAATTTGCACTTTTATTTTTTACTGCAAATAATTAATAGATTTTATAGAGACAAGGAGTGGACTATAGGCCATAGATCATCACGTTTAACATTTATATCCTTATTAATCATGGTAAATTATAAATATCTATATCAAATTTATAGAGCATATAATATAAAAAATAAATAAAAGTAAAAAAAAATCCCAAATTGATAATCTCCTCGCTTTTAGACGTGAAGTAAGAGATCTACTGCTTTATACGCGAAGTTATCTTCCGAACCAGGGCATGTACTCGTATATTACAGCAGTGCGGATTATTGTTATATGCAGTGTTTTTAATTTAATTATGGTTTAAAAGTTTAAAGGCATATTCTGCTGTAAATCATAAGCATTGACTCTTTTATACTTAATTTATAAAACTTTTTGGGTGTTTCGTTTCTAGAAAATTGTAAATAAGAACTTTCTGGAGCATTCCCGATAGAAAAACAACTAGATGCAACTTACAGGTCGGCTCTTATGTGGTTTGCTAATAAGTTTATCATAATGTTTTGTTTTGGTATGTAATGCAACGACAGTGTTACATATCCCATGTATCATATTAGATTAACATTAATGTCACTATTGTTATTTACTTGTTAGTTGTACTAGCGTATGTTACATATCCCATGTATCATATTAGATTAACATTAATGTCACTATTGTTATTTACTTGTTAGTTGTACTAGCGTAATTGTTTACATAGTTGTTTATTTATTATTTGGTTAAGCGAACCTTTAAACATTGTATTCATTTCCCATTTTTTGTTAGTCATAAGGTTTATTTCTTGTACACAATCCCTACCCCAAATCTATCCCTTAAATACCACATCCCTAACCACTCCGACTCACTCTGCATCCAACTTCCAAACTTACTAGTTATAGTCTCTTTTTATACGTGTGTCAAATAAATTATACAAAAAGTCAAGTGTTGCCATTGCCCCATAACAACAGGTTGTTAATTATGATTACCTAGAACTGCATCATAAGTGATTATACGTGACGCATTTGAATTAAGTAAACAAAACACTCGATTTAACTTAGAACATTTAATAGGACGTTTTTGAAAGAAGTCAATTCGCAGTTGATAAATACCTAAATGAGCTGAGTTTATAATCATAAGTATCAATATAGATTTGACCTATTACGTTTGCATGGTTGTGCATAATTGCCTTATTATAATGTTTGCAATAGATAACAATTGTGATTAATAAATGTGTTGTATTCGAAAACAATTGTGGCTGGTCGAATGTAATTGCGCAATTATTGTTTTAAAACGTTGTTGGTATCATTATATTTGTTGATGTTCTTCGAAAAAGTGAATAACATTTGCTGTTATAAAGATTTAACAAAATGATTATGAGAGAAAAAATAAGTGAAATTTAAAGTTGAAAGTAATCTATTTTCCATCTATTTCATAAAGTAACAATAACCAATAATTAATAATATACAGCAGATGATCGTCAAGTACTTATCACTTTAATAAATTTAAGTGTTTCCCATTCAAAATAGAATGAAAAAACCTACCAGTAATAACAAAAAGACAAAAAAACATTGAAGATGTCTAATTGATGATTACTATTACTATTTACTAATGAATGTGATAAGAGTACATGCAATGTGGAAGTAAAAGAAAATATTGCATAGTCTGGTGGGCCTCGTAGGAGAGTATCTTTGCTATTGCTGGATTTGCGTGATTGGCAAAAAACTGATGATTATGTTCGTGGCGTCGCGCAGTCTGGTGTGCCGTAGATGCGAGTCTTACTGCTCATGCCTTGCCTATTTGCTGGGTAGATCTGTGGTGGCAGAAAATATGTGACTGTAATATGGCGATAAAAAATTAAAATAAATAACTGATGATTATGGTCGTGGCGTCGCGTAGTCTGGAGTATCGAAAACATGAGTCTCACTGCTCATGCCTTGCCTATTTGCTAGGTAAATGTAGAAGAGAACTTGTAATTTTAAAATGGCGATAAAAGATAAAGGCAAATAACTAATGGTTATGCCCCTGGCTTCGCGCACTTTAACGTGGATGAGTAGATGCGGGTCTCACTGCTAATAATTGCTTGATTTGCTGGGTAGATCTGTTATGGAAGAGGATATCCAACTGTCATATTATAATAGTAAAATACAAATATTTTAATATTGAACTACGGCATAAGCCAATGAAAGTAACTAGCAACAATACCAAAACATAGAATATATATTTCGGAAATGAAAAAAAAAAATTGTCAATGAATGCAAAGCAATGTGGGTATACGGGTGACAATCATA
>LQNK01000680.1:731408-751219 GCA_001586405.1 Phoebis sennae | reverse complement strand
TCTTCCTGTGATTCTTGGGAAATCTAACTCTTTTTTGCTTCAAGACAGAAAGCAAAAAAGAATAGAATATGAGGTGGCAACAAATGCTTAGACAATTCAAGTTTGACAGCTTATTTCATATATATAACTGACATTTGTTTATTTTGCACGTTTTAAAACAACATATCGTATAAAATAATATCACTGAATGTTTCATTACAATTCAAGTAATCTATAAAGAATTAAGTTACTATGTCTGGCCACGTTTCTATACGATTAGCATCCGAGAGAGTCAATCATAGTGTGGCTGCAAATAATGAAATACCTCGATTTTTTACCCCAGGCGAGGTTATATGTGGGCTACAGGATTTTATGCGGTAATAAATATCACTTCAGATAGTTTATATTTTAGATTCACTTCTGTTTCTGGTTATCAGATGATGTAGCAAGGCTTGTTATAATTTTAGTGGACATGGAACGTACGTGGAAGACGACTGTATCAAATCATCTGTAGCCGGTGTTATGCAGAAAGTTAACAAGTTGATATGTGTACGTCCGTTAAAAAGTAGATACGTTGGTGAGATTGGTGATGTTATTGTCGGAAGAGTGCTTGAAGTACAACAAAAGAGATGGAAGATAGAAACCAATTCCCGGTTAGATTCAATTTTGCAATTGTCCTCGGTGAATTTACCTGGTGGCGAATTGGTAAGATATTAAATAAAGTTAAACTTGAAGCATATAAGCATTTATTATTTAATACTGTTAAAAAATAGTTATTATAAATATTCATACATCACATGTGCTCATTTTAATAAAAACATTAAAAGTAATATCTATTTACAGCGTCGAAGATCAGCTGAAGATGAACAAATGATGAGACAGCATTTACAGGAGGGAGATTTGATTAGTGCAGAAGTACAGAGTATTTTCTCTGATGGTTCATTAGCTTTGCACACAAGAAGCTTAAAATATGGAAAGGTCACTTTTACTAATTGTCCACTATTAAGTAAATTATCTAAATTGATCATTTGAACAAAAGAGTAAACATAATAACATTTTCTATGTCTATTGTGTATCTTAAAGTGTATGCAATATTGAGATATTTTTATTTACAAAACAGTAAGGGAAGTAGTACTCCAACCATTATACCTGTCTAAGAAACATAAGTGAAATATTTCAACTAGTTTCCTCAAATTTAGATACTTGCACACATCTACTTGTTTTATATCACTCTTCATTTAGTAACATAGTTTTAACATTATTTTCTTTTCAGTTATCACAAGGAGTATTAGTAAAAGTATTCCCATCATTGATAAGGCGCAGAAAAAATCACTTCCACAGCTTGCCTTGTGGAATATCATTAATTGTGGGTAACAATGGCTTTATATGGATCAGTCCACAACAACAAGAACATAATATGTCAATTGAGGGTGACAAAGATGATGCTGAGACATATTTACAGGTAATTTTTATTAAATACTTTGTATGTCTTGCTTTTGACATAACACAATTTGTAACTGAACCCTAGGATTTTATACACATTGCTCACTACAAATTATCATAAAAATGAGAAAACCTTTCTAGTAAAAAGAATTTTAAAATTTTAATATTAATTACAGGAAATCAGCAGATCAGATCGGGAGGCAATAGCTAGAATTAAGAATTGCATTGCAGCTTTAGTAGCCTCTAAAATGATGCTTGATGATACAAGTATAATATTTGCATATGAAGAGAGCCTGAAATATGAAGATGTAAAAGAACTTTTGGACCCAGAGGCCATGCTTGATGTTGCGTTCTTAACACAGCACAGAATAAATGATGTTATGGAAGAGTGAATATGGTATTTTATTCCAATTTTCTGTTTTTATGAGGGTAGTAAGATTTATAAGTAAAAAAATCTTGTAGTAGTAGCATTATTTTAGGTAGTCACTTGATGCTTTTAAATCAACTTGAATCATATTAAGTAGTACATACTATCAAACCATGCATGTGTAAAAATTATAAAAATCTATTTGAAGATTATTTATATAATTTGTTACACATTTGTAAGTATTTTTATTTGATCAAATTGTGGGTGTGTTTAATTTTGAATAAGACACAAAACTCAATAAAGAAAAATTTAATAAATCTATTACAATACAAAGACAATTTTTCTTGCCAATAATAAAACACTATATCTATCATAATAAAATCTTATAAAATACATCAGTTATCACAAATAAGTAAAGATTTCGAAAACATGTAAGTAATACTTTATATAATATTTGGCTTTTAATCTTATCCTTACTACGGTATTTTAAAATGCATATAAATATACACATGGAAAAGTATAATTGTATATGGTTTATAAAATTTAGGTAAAGGTATAATCTCACAACTCTTATTGACATTTTACTGCTTGGCACTCTGCATTGTTTTTGCATAAAATATATCAATTTATGATTATTACAATATTGAAATCTACAATAATTTATCTTGCTTCCGATACTATCTGTATCATAAACCATATAGGTGACATAAAATTCAAATGATTATAGGACCCAATGCTAAATATCTATCTTAATTTCTTGTTCTTCTTACCAAGAATTTTTAATAGATTCTTAGACATAAAGTATGGCTTCTCAGGTGAGCCATCATTTCTTTCGCAGTCTTCCACTGAAAAAAATAAACAAAAAAAATAATTACTTTAAATTCATTACATTAAATCCATGAAAATGTATCCGAGGCTTCATTTCTTGACGGAAAAAAAATTTGAGAAACTTTAAAATACAAATATTTGCAAAAAAATACACATGCTTCTTCCCCAGGCATTGAATTTTTCCTTATGAAACTTTATTTCTATTGACTTTGTGGTTGGCTGGTGAAAGTTTAAAAGACAAACGAACAAATTTAATTTGGAAAATTGGTACTATGTTTTGTGCTGTTCTCAATTACTACTAAAGTTAAAAATACTTACAAAAGCAGAGAAACAGGGTGTCCACCGCCATAGAATATACATTGAAGAATATAGTACAAATGAGGTAGGTAGCAACACTTAGTATTATAGCTGGCACGTAGTTGTAGTGTAGACGTTCGCCCTTGGTTATCTCATAGACGTAATTCCACTCCAATAGGTAATATACGGCGAATCCCACTCCTATAGAGATCAATAGTTTTGACAGGAAGAATATAAAGTCTGCAACCTGGAATAATAAAAAAATATAAAAATTAAACATTTATTTAATGATGTACCATGTTAAATTACAAGGACGCCTGTAGTCCAATGTTATTATTCCACTATTTTATATTTTAAGTCAAAAGGCAACGACGAAATACGCGAATGAAACATGGTGTACGTTTTAAACTCTAGTTGTGGATAACGTATGTAATGTTATGGAATGTTGAAATATAAGGATAATTTAAAACGTTACCTTGTCTAATACGACGACACGAACAATATTTCTCATGAGCAAGGAGAAGGCATCATTTGCGCTCTTGCAGAAGTTCTTCCCGTGAACTGCGCACATAATATACGCGTTCTTGTTAATAAACTTTAGGAAATTCTCCAAACACCAGAAGAAACATTTGCAGCAGCATAGAATGCAGCGCGATATTGGATTGTCAAATTTCTTTAGTTTGTGATCTATGTATTCCAATATAACTCTTATAACGCGGACGATTGCTATGATAAGAGCTCCGAAGGCTACTGTTCCTAAATGGTATCTGGAAATAAAATAAATATGTATAAGATTACACCATTATGCCTATATTACATCCTTCATTTTAATTTAAATTATAAAGCTTTAGAAACAGCCAAGGCAAATTAATAAAAGAAGTTAGAAAAGAAAGGACGTCCCCATTACGATCCATCTGATAATACTGTATGTACTTAGCTACAGTTGTATCAAAAATCGCGTGTAATTCCCGTTCACTTTATAATCAGGACATTCGTGATTCATTTTCCTTGTTTTTATACAACAAATAATTCAATGTTTTTATTTCGTATAAATATAGCGATTCTATCCTGTTAAATATGCATTATATTGTATTTAAACTGTAAACTACACACTACAAGCGATAGTAATTGTTAGTGTTGGCAAGTTGCCTGGGAAGTCGTCAGTCATAGGAGTTACTTCTGGATTCCTAAATTATATGGGATTTTTAAACCTCACATTACGTACATATCGCTATGTTGTGTAAATAAATAATATGGCTAATAAAAATTTACATCGCCGTAACCTATAAAACGTATAAAATAAACATTACCGAAGAGTTCGATAGATCCCCGACGTGAGAGTGAAAAAAGGTAGATCTTTTTTGTGGAATGTCCAATACCAGGTAGAAAAGGTGCTAGCCAACATCATGTCTGCAATTCCGCTTATAAAAAACATCGTCCAGAAGAAGCCGAGCAAGTTTACCACTGTTAGAAAAAATATGCGTAAATAGAAAAATTATAATAACACCTTGAAATATTAATATCATGAAGTGAATAAACAATATATAACTAAATATCTAAACTATGTGAGTAAAATAAAGCTTTTAACTACTTGAGCAACGAGCATTAATTGATGTTAATTAAGTTTGAACAATGCACTGTTTTGAATTGAGTGCTCGGCTCTAACTAGTCTTACCGTCTTTTAAGGATCATTTGTAAGTACATTTATAGTGGAAAAATTATATTTTTTCACAAGAATTTTGTGCTAGATATATCGTGAATAAAGTTAATAATTTGAATACTGCACAAGTGAGGAGACGATCCTGTTACAATAAAAGATATTTAAATAAATACTTACAGTGCAAAAATATCACGTTAGTCGGATTGTCGATTCCTGTAAAGTGACAAGACGCCAGAGAACACGGTAACATCCCCCCCACTGAGTTAGTGTCATGGCAAACACTAACAAACTTCGCAGGATTGCAGTCTTGTCCTTCCTGAATTAAAAAAAATATATCAGCTTGGATAATGCGGTTTTTACCATGGAGAATAATTATCAACGTCGTCTTAGTTACCTCAGTATACACGCCTCCACAGCTGCAACTAGTGTCGTTGCGTATGTTTACCACCCGGAATGCCGACTCTCCTATCGACAGTAGATACATTAGGACCAGTACTCCATATGCTATCACAGCACACTGCAGAATCCACGGGAATATTGGGAAAAATATTGTTGATTTAATGGCCGTTACTGCCCTGAAATTGAATAATTGAAGGTTAATTTGAACATGTCGTTTCAAATTTATTTAAACATGTCAAATAGTAACTTATCAACATACTTGCTGCCTTCTCGTATCAAGGCAATCGCAATAGTTATTCTATTGCGTAAGAATATCACCACCAGCAGCAGTATCAGGAATATTACAGCAACGATCACAAGTATGACAAGCCATGTCGAATATTTAGTGAATATCGACTGCGCGTAGCCCTTTAAGTTAGTCGTCTGATATAGTCCCACTGGATTTGCTTTGTAATACTCGTAGTTCTTGTAACAAACGTACATGGCTGGAAAGATATGTCATTAAGATGAAACACGAATTGAAATAGCAATCAAATAAATGATTCTTTGTTCAAAACTTACCGAAGCCCAGTAATGCCAGTAGGCCAGCTATAGACACCCACACCACAGGTGCGACGACCCATCGAAGAAGAAGGATGTATATAAAGCATAGAACGACCACGGCTACTAACGCCCCAGCGAGATACCACCTTGATTGTACCAGATCCTGAACGATCTGCGACGATAACTGAAGAAAAGAAGGTTAGTGCTTAAATTTACTTTTCAGAGCAATACTTGTTAGTAATGTACACACAAACAAAACTATCTACGGTAAAGTTTTATTAAGTGTAATGAGAAAAGATATTTAAAAAAATCTATCTATCGTGCAATATACAATCATCAAGTAGAGTCATGACCAAGTAGAGTTTGTACATATATGTATGTATATAGGTCAAATTTTATGAATTTCATTGTGATGAAGAATAAACATTTTTTCCCAGGAAAAATTGAGACTGAAAGCAAATATTAAACGTTTTAACGATTACGATTTTCTCGTTCAATCGGGGATCAGGGATCAAACAAAGGATATATGGCTTATGAATTAACCGGAGCTATTTTGCTATTTTCTTTATGGTGGTTGCCAGAATTTACTTTAAAAATGATGTAACTACCATTATCAGTTACAGGAAGTGTAGACCTCAAAATGCGGTGATACGGATACGGTCAAATCAATTGTGTAAAAAGGTCCTCTAGGTTATAATTTACAAATTAAAAGTAATACCATGCTACATACAAAATATAATATATTATGTAAACGTAATGATGCTACGCTACCTGATCGAATTTTATCAAATTGGCGAATTGTTCGAGCACCTGGTCCTCCGCAATCTCAACGCCATCGACTTTATGTATCACGTCCACCGCCGCAGTCACGTTAACAAAGCACCGAGCCAACACTGTTCCAGACACCAACGGTGCATTAATTTTTTATATTTACCCCAAAAGCATTAGTAATTTTAGAGAGAGATTATAAGGACTTAGGAATATTCTCAGCATTGTAGTAGTGTTACAAACTTTGTTTATAACTTCCACGAAGACGACGCATACATAAGTGTATATGTTAATAAGGTTTAAAATTTACTTAACACTATATTAGTACATTATATTAAATACAAACTGGTGATTTGTGCACATGCAAAGCTGTGATGACTTGTTTAGTACATGCGCGTACAAGTGCAGGGTATTGCAAAACCCTATATTTACGTACTATATGAGCCTCGCGTTCATTTTCCCGTGTGAAAAATGTAACCCAGCTAGCAGCTATCCAACCAACGTAAGAATCGAGAGCCGTAGCACTATTGAGCAGTGACTTTTGCGCCTCGACTGGATTCCGCACGCAAGTATCGCCAGCATTCTGCTTAGAGCCCTGGCATTGCAGAGTCGATAGGTCTCCGATGCAGCGGAATAACACTGAAGCGCGATTAATCGTTCATATTCTCAATCAAACAAAGCAGCGAAGAATACAACACAATTTTTACTAAAAACAAGCAAAAACAAAAAAAAAACACACACACACATTGGAGCAAGAACTCGTTTACACTTTTGGCAAAAACATAAAAAAATAAGTTTAATTACCGGGTTGGCTGGAGATAACGAAACTTGCACATTTTTCCTCATTCATGTACTGAAGAGCTTGTGAGCTTGTCATCGTCTGAACGTTTACTTCATCGGTACAGACCATGCTGGGCCTTAAGGATTCGAATCCGCTTGGATTCAGTCGTAATTCCTTCTCGAGTAATATAGTATCGGTGGGACATTTTTCAACACAAACCTAAGAAAAATAACATATGAAGTGAATTGCGGTTACAATTAATTTTATTCCTTTTACATTAATATTTGTGAATGTACCTGTGTAGTTGGGCAGCCTGTAATGGGTGTTCCGGGCGCAAGACATTTTGCAATGTTGAAAAATATTAAATATGGTTTGTTTTCTAGTCCTGAATCTAGTCCACAACGTCGACCTTTGGTATCAATTGGTGCCAATAGTTTCTCAACACTGCCATTTGTCATACCTTAAAAAATATATATAATTATTATGAGTGTCTAATCTGTCTGCAGTTATTAATAATTAAGGAAGAATTTTCAAATATTTATTGAGACCGGGCTTGCATCATACAGTAGGTACCTATCGACTATGGCATTGGATCGATAGGCGTGAAGCGTGAAATAGACTTTTCAAAATATAAAATGTATGCGAAAAATCTCCAAATTAAAGATTACCTTATTCATGTAGCAAATATTATTTGAAAGGCAACAATCATACCTATTTTATGTATTAATGGAAAAACTACACTTACTGTAATATCCAACGTATCCCCAGCCGCCGAGAAAAAGGATGAACACTATTAGCCATATTATGTCCGTACAAGACCGATTGTGGGTGGGTCCGTTGAAGTTGGGATCGTACCGTATCGGCTCTCCTGGAAATTATCAATTTTATTTTTAGTGTTTCCTTTTTCGAATTTCGACTTTTAATGCGTTCAATGATATTGTCATGATAAAGATATTACGTCTAAAACATTTTTCCAGTTCCAGTTGTTAACATAACATCATACAAAATTCGTAGCTTTCTAGTGGTTTAGGACGCTATTCTAGCAAAGATTTATATAAATTATGTAAGACTAGTTTTGTCATTCTTAAACACATTGTTGTTGCGTTGATATCTACGAAGTAGTTCTATGCAACCAAAACAAACAGATAGATTTTGACATAACCCAAAAAAGGAGTGGCCAGTTTGAAGTCAGTAGCTACAAAATAAGAATTTTTCATTACCAACTTTTAATGTTTTTAATACGGTTATTACCAATATTATTTACAAGAAAATACCAAAAAATCCTAGCGATTACGTGACTTTTTCATGCCTTTTAAATAACTTACTTGTTTCTTTTGGCGATACGTATCCATCTCCGCAACAAACCATTTTTTGATCGCATAAAACCACCACTACCACATGCAGTTTTCTATTGAAGTTCCTTTAATGATTATTTAATAGACGCCCATTTTAATGATCAAAATGAGTATTTCGTTGTAGTATCCATATAATATGTTGTTGAGTATTTCATTTACTATCAGTGACTAAAGCTGCTCCCTTATCAGACCCTGCGTGATAACATCGTACTGTATCTACCGTGATCAATTCATTATTATTTTATAAATAAATATTGTTTCAATTCGTGGCTTACTTGAATGTGTCGGTTAAAACCAAAAAGTTTTTGTTTTGTTCTATTCTACAAGTTATTTTTATTTTTATAAGAATTTTGTTGTTTATTCACGAATTGCGGCGGTTTTGATAGACGATATTCCAATATGCTTGCAAGTTGCAATACAATACAGAATAATGTTTAGTTAAGTATGCTTGAAACTAGGTGGGTTTGTGTAACTGAATGTGTTTGGTTTTTTAATGACAATCGTATTGTTGCACACAATATGTATCACTGGGTATTTTTTTTAAATAAAATTGTTATATTTTCATTCATTCATTTAGAAACTATATTTAGCCTTCTTCGTGTGACAAAGTTTGAAATAGATGTTTATTTTTAATACCTTCACGCACCATAGGGATATTCCTAATACACGTGGTATCGTCGTATCTCGGAGCAAAGTAAATATTACTTTATCATTATTACCAAAGTTTGAACTATTATGTTACTTCTAAAATCAACCAAGTGTTTTTTTTGCATTGACATCATTCATATCCTTCAAATGGCATTGCGTAATAAGCGACTTGAGCTCTATTATAGATAGGTACTTGCACGTAATCGTTAGTATATCAATTATATATAGGTCTAAATTACTGTTCATTGTTAACTATTACTGGTTTGACATGTTGCTATAAAAATTACTACTCAGGGAGACTCATATAAAATAATATCACTTATGCATATTCTACAAAATGAAGGATAACTTACACCAGAATAATTTTAAATTATACATATATAAAACAAATGATAGATAGATAGTCGGCGTCCGCTTCAACTTTTATAGTCGAAGAGTTTAATCTATTTACTCAATTTGTACACGTTTTTATTAACATAGACTTACTTATTTATATTGTGTATGCGCTATACTATGGTTATTATTGAACTTTCAACGATTAATTTAATTATCGTTATTAATTCTAAGTTTTCTTGTATTTTCGGATACAATTATAAGTCACAAAAATAACTTATTGTTAAATTAATTATTGTTCACAGTTATCAATACTTATTTTAATTAAAGTTACTCAGTGTTGTTTTTTAGAAAATAAACAACAAAATTCCTCACAGCACATTAAGAAAGATGGGGCTATTAATATCCTACAAATATTCGTAAGATTTGTTTTCACTTTTATAATTACCGGATATGTACGAAATTACACAATTCGTTTGTTACACGAGAGCGACACACGCGATACTGACTTTACGTATTTACCTTGATTCTGTACCGACAGTCATGTGTAAAATATATAAAGATTAATGTATAATGTACATCGACGACGTAGCGAAGGTAAGTAAATCGATATTCTTAAAATTATTCTTTGCCGGTAATAATATGCAAAATATGAATAAAGATTATTCTAAAACGTATATGAAGTATGTGGGCAAGTACATCGATGTTATTAAAATGTTACATAATTGTGTTTTTCTTCCATAGGTGTATTGCATGTGCATTATAATGATATATGATTTATAGATTTATGATACGGATCGTTGTTGGGTGACCCTATACTGATTTGTTTTAATAAGCGTGCTGAGATTCCTTCGATAAGCATAACTAAATTGAATGGTGTTAAGAATTATGGAACCGTAAATACATTATATTACTAGCTGTTCCGCGCGGCCATAATGTTTGGGCCTTCCTCGATTTACGAAAATATTTGTCAACTTATTAACTAAAATACTAATCATTATCTATGCTGGTAGTAAGACGAAAGATTCCTCATGCGTAAAAGGTTAAATGTTAACAATTTCAAGAATATGCGTATGACATTGAGCCTGTGATATAGTTACCAAGTACCACGTAGGCGCATACTTGTCACGTAGGTACATATACCTATGCAGTGGACAGTGAGACGAACTCATACCATTCTATAACTTTAGTAGGTTTATATATGTCCATAGTTTCTTGAATTGAATAAAGTGCCCGTAATGACTAACAGGAAATGCTCGATAATCTCTTTAGTTCTGTACGCGCCGCAAGGAAGACTGCAAAGCAGCTTAGTGTAGGTAATCTCATTAGCTTTTTTAATAATACGAAATATAATAGTCCCTCTGACTTAATTATATTGAGCTTCTTTATTTTTTTTTAAATCGTGGTTTACAAGAAAATACAATACATATATAAGTAATGTAAACTTTTTAATTTAAGAGGCATGTAAGTAGATGTCCACGTTAGTACATCGTTCGATGTTTGTTCTGAAACTTAATAGCGGTTAGGCGTCGACAAACATACATGCAATTGAAATAGATTAAATCGATAAAACATCCATTTACTATTTCTGTAAGTGGGCTTTTATTGAATCATCAATTTTACTGATACTATTATCAGCACATTAGAGTCGTACATATCTTTATATCACCCGTTATATATAAATGGGCCAGTATCGACTATCGATTAACGGGAATTACAAATATTAAAGGCTATAGCTGCAGTCCGCGGTTTCTCTCGTGATCATTTGATTTTATCCATTACAAACAATTAAATGTAAACTATTTTAAAAAACAGTACGTAATACGGATACCCGCAGTGAAACTTGTTCACAAAATTTTCTAATTTACAAATGATATTACGTAATTCTGTACTATGTGAACTATGCTTAATGTTTTTGGTGAAATAGTGTGGTAGGTGCCTCATAAAAGTGGTGACGTGACGCTGACGGTTATATTTACGTTCGTTGAGGCGTCGCCATCCGACGATCTCGCGACCTCCATTGATGTACTGTAATCTCGTTTCAGATTTAATGGGAAACTTTTCCGTATCAGTTTTTGTTAGTGCAATGTTTCCTGCACGCGCCTTTATAGCACGGACGGCTGAATGGAGTCGTTTGTGATTTAGGACAGCTTTAATTACTTAAACGAACCAATAGAAGTGGGGTTTATTTGAAAGAAATTTTATGAAATTTAAGAAGAGAATTTAAAATATGGTTGAGCGAAGCCTAGTGAAGTCAAGACGATTTTAAAATGTTATCATGAATCATGATACATTAATATTAATGCAAGCTAGTGCCTCCGAGTTGTTGTCTTAAGTATTATTTTTTAATTGATTTAATTATTTATCTTTTTTTCTTCTCTATTAATCTTTTTAAATTTTCATTCTTATATTTAATTTATTTACCTACTGGATCATCTGTTATTAAGAAAAATTATTTCTTTTTTATTTTTAATTGTATATCTATTGTGCGCTTCAACTTTCTATAAATACGATTTCTGGAGTTAGTCATATCTAAGAAAATAATATTTGGCAAGAGAACAAAATATTGTGAATAGCCTGCTGCTTCACCTAATTATTGAAAAAAGGGATAAGATGAGATATGCTATCGATAAAATAATATCGCAAAATTATTTAAATAAATTCTCGTTTCTCACAAAAATATTCGTTCTAAATCATTTATAAAGAAATTTTAAATTACAAGTTTTAAAGTGAACAACACATTTAATAATGATTTTATTGGAAATCTTTATGTAATTACTTAAGTGCATACTTATAACATCAAACAATATTCTGGACATACTTTTGTTCCTCCCTGTTCGATATTGTGATATATTCTTTTTTAAGAACTTGTTCAAAGTGATATTTTTAATGACAATTTTAAGATTTCTCTAAAAAGCAAGTTAGCATCTTCCACATAGTCGCCCATTTTTAAATAAATCATTTTGAGGGGAACCTAAACTTTAGAACTTGTCTTGATTTATTTTTTTTGCAATTTAGTCCTTTATACTTAATTCACAAAATAGCATTTTATCAAAACAGAAAGATAATAATACTAAAAGATATTTTGTCAATATTGATTAATTGCAACTTGCAAGTCATTTTCATCACAATATTATTATCTTTCTTCCTTTTTTATCCAACACAATATCATAACAATATTTCCTGTTATGTTCTGTGTACTTTCCTTTAATTATCTTTAATTTATCTTTCATATCCATTTTGAAATACTTTGGTTTGAATTGATCTAGGAAAAAAATAACAATACGGATGCTATTTAGAGGTTGTCTAAGTGGGAGTTTTCTTAAGAACCCTCTACACATCGACAGAGGTATACGCGGACATAATCTGTCGATGGATGCATTGGTAGACCTGAACTACCTACTACAACTATCTACAGATAGACATATTTGATATTCCTCCGTCTTCACGTCCACGGACGACATCCGCGTATATCTTCTGATGTGAAGAGGAGGTTTAAGACGAACTTTTTATTATTATGTAGTAAAAGGAAAACTACTGAGTATGAAGACGATATTATGCTACAATTAGTAAGAGAAAGAGATGAAATCACTTAGAAAGAAAAATGAAACTAACGTAACACGTACAGTTAACATAAAAAACAAACATGTATGTTGTCAATATGTGCCTCAGCTAAAATATATAGGTTGTATTAAATGCTAACATTCGTATTAATTTCACATTATTTTGCAAATTTTAAAATAATATTATTGTTTATATGATTAGGTAGTTTTAAAATGTAATAATTCCATAACAATTATTTGTATTTTGTAGTAGCTAATCGTACCTAGAGCAGATAATTCTAATAAAGGGTTAGAATAAGTATGTCCGCTATCCCGTTTCTACCGGTGGGTTCTCGTGAAGAGCTTACTATAGAGATGATCCTATGAAGTAAGGTCTGACCGTCTACTCATGGGTGTCGAAAGAGGGGACAGATGGTAATCCTGCTGCATAACATCTTCAGCAATAAAGAGAGGGAGCCGAGCATTGCACGATTGGATCAAGCACGCATCGGTGCGATTACCATTTATTACCGCCCATCAGAAAATCGGTGTGAAGCAGTAATGCACTTATGTTTCTTAGGGTAAGCCCAGAGGCCTTTATTTCCCCCCTATCCTGTTCTGCTCCTCTCTCAACTTCCCATTATTAATCCTATCCTTATCCCCTTCCCTTCCTTCAAGCTGGCAAGGCACCTGCAACATTTTGATGTCGTAGATGAGCTTCGGTCAGTCACTTAATATCAGGTGAACCGCATGCTCCGCTCGCCTGCTCTAGCATAAAAAAACAAATCATTGATATATGCAGAATCCGTTGTATATCAATCCCTAACATGATATTTGTGTTTGTTTATCTCCAAGAAAGATATATTCACACAATCAAACTGAGCAGATTTGGATAAAACTTCTTAAAAATAGTTTAGTACCTGAATCAACACATTGTGCCGTTTCAGGCAATGAAAAGATACATATTTAACATTAACCATGTGTTTGGTTTTATTATGCTTTGTTACATTGAAGAACATAAGAATTTTATGTTCATTAGTTTAAAGACACCCCACTATTTGTGTAGGTAAACATCTTGTTTCTAGGAAATCTTTCATGTTTAACTTATAAATTACAATGTTATTATATGACCCGCATGTAATTAGATTGGTACGTACCTATCTGAGTAGTAACTTATGAATTTAAATATCGTTACTTTCATATTATTAAGAATGTTAAACATTACAGCATTATAAATTATTACGGTGTGCACATTGGGAGATAACAACTACTAAGATAACCCACCTGAGGCCATCTTCGGCTTTTGTTATTAAATATTATTTAAAAGTAAACAAATGATAACTAACTGAATATAAGTCTACAAGTAAAGTTATGGAATGTTATATGAATACATTGTGGGTAACATAATGTTTATGCATATTTATGTACCTATTTATTTAAATCAAATCCTTTATAGACGTTTTTTCATAACAAAAAGTTTAATTGGTTTAAGAAAACATTTGAAATCTTTAACGGCCCCTTTATTCTCTAAATTTAGTCTGATAAAAGATGTGCTTCGTCTAAAAATTTATATTCAATATCACCTTAAAGACATGGGCAACCCAGGCACCTTTCATCAAGAGCTTATAACAATTCAAGTTTTTTCTTTGTTGTTTTATGTT
Source organism: Phoebis sennae (assembly GCA_001586405.1). Classification (NCBI taxonomy): domain Eukaryota; kingdom Metazoa; phylum Arthropoda; class Insecta; order Lepidoptera; family Pieridae; genus Phoebis; species Phoebis sennae. The sequence continues at coordinate 736,615 of LQNK01000680.1, read as the reverse complement.
TGAAAGGTTTGGCCAGACAGACGAACGGAAATTATTGCGGCAGACGGTAATATGGTCTTGATTGACCTTTAGAACCTTCGATATTAGTACTCTACAACTATTTAAATTCCTTAATATAAGCAAAAAACTACATTGTATTAATTTCAAAGATTGTTTACAAATATTTTACCAAATACCTACCATAATCCTTTCCCATTATGAATCTTCAATCGAGGAATGCTTCTTCAATATTGTCCAGTTTATCCGAACCGACTCACTTTACCCGTAACAATTGGATTAAACCCGTGAGTAATTCAGTGAACTAAAACAGTGATATTTTCGAATCACCGATGCCACGAGAAATTCTCACTAATTGCTTTTAAATGACACTTTTACATTCACCCTGACAAGAAACTTCGAATCTTATTAGGCGAGCTTGGTAATAATTAGGAGCAATAAGTGATGTTGCAACTTGTAACTTTACTTTGGTTACAAACTTTTGTTTACGCTTGCACGAAAGTGAAAGTTGTTCACTCACTAAAACGAATAAAGCCGCGTCTGTCTCCCGCCGGAGACCGACTGTGACTAAAGTACGTTCGACTCCGTACAAAACACTGAACTACATTACCACAATACAAATGAATTACTATTCAGTATTCATCCAGTTGAGTAGTAGAGCCGAGACAAAAGGATCACTATGGCTTAGGCAGCACAACGTTGGTCTCATAACTAAAACGTCATGACATTATTATCAATTAAGACTTGAATACGATGTCTCAAAAATACAGTGTAGTAAAAAGGAGTTAAATTGTTAAAACTCTAATATTATCTCGCTTGTATCTTGAATACAAATACACAAACTAAATTTAAAAAATGATTAAAGAGGAAACTGTGGTTTAAAAACGTATAAACCAAATCCTTTTACAAACATTTAATTTTTGCTTGCATAGATAAAATCATAAAGATATATCTTAAATGGAAGTTGGAAATTATGGTTTGATAACAGTATCTTTATTTACTTTTGAGTTTCCAATACTTGACTATAGGTATTCCCATGTAATCATATGAGTCATTAAATACTTGGTACCTTATCTATTGTCACATCTACATACATACACACTTATAGGTTATTAATGATCGAGTTGATAAGATCAACGATTTTCATTATGCATAATTACATTCTAATGCTTAACAATTGCAACAGTGCTCCTGATCCTAAACAAAGACTAGGATAGAGCTACTCTGGAAAGCCTAATTCGAAGTGGACAATGTATGTAAAAAGTTGCTGCTGTTTTCACTAAAATTAAAACTGAGTGCTGGTGTTGACATACCTTATTAGCATGATTTTGGAGATTGTGAATAATGTAGCTTTGGGATGGTGAAAGAATTTTTAAAATCGGTCCAGTTGTATATGAGCCTATTCATTACAACCAAACAAACGAAGTTTTCCTCTTTATAATATTATATTTGTGTAGATAATAATTTAGTTGCATACTCCAAAGAAATGAATCAGTATTAATTGTTAGCAAAATGTTACATTTGTTTTATGGAAGACGGAAAAAACAAAATTGGAATTTCGACTGAACTGAGGATATTTAAGCAGGCAAGATCAGGCAGAATAAATGCTACTTGTTCAATGCTATCACAGCGTAAAATATGCACAGATTGATTAAAAATTAATACTTTAACCGAACCAAATTAATAAACGTTGTAATTAAGTTAATCTAATGTAAACACTAACTCACATTAAAATATTCTTCCTTCATTCCCACTTATATATTTCTAATCACTAAAAAAAAATACGCCTTGATAGGAATACCGACAGCTTAGCGCGGTAGCGCCAAAAACTTACAACGAAAAGCATTTAACATGAAATATTAATCAGTACAAAGAATTTTAAAATCATAAAGAAATAAACTACTTATAAGTACGTATTAAGCTGACGAAAGCTTCATCCAATCTCTTACTAAAGATACGTTGTAAGATCAGCATCCGCTCAACGTATGTGTACCTTTAAAATAATAAAGGCACCTTTAGCTGTATAGTACAGGAACCTAGACGCGGTCAAAGCCCTTTCTTTGTATGCGTTCATTACCTACCTTATTGCGTTTACTTTCACCTGTGAATACCTGATCAATAATGCAGCTGTTTCAAAAGATACATCACTCAAAAGTGATGTATAGTAATTGATAAGATTATTTATGAATTGATTAATTATTAATGATTTTGTTTTGCTTATAAAATCAAGCTCAATTTATGATAAAATATTTTGAAATATGAACTATGGCGGTTTGTAGCTAGGTTACATAGGACAGGTGCAAGGTGAACGGCCCACGCGACGGCTAGCTGGAACAAAGATCTGCAGGCTGCATCTCGTCTGGCTGTTGACCCAGGACGCGATCGGTTTGAGATTAGGCGGAGCTGCTTATTATTTTCATAAAAGTACCTATCCTATAAATGATACTCTTTAGAGTTATTGAAATACCAAACTTAAATGTTTATTTTAACTATTTTATCGGGTAATTAATTAACCATAGATATTTAGACCTTGTAATTATCTTTGAAAACAAGATAATTACGGAAGTTCAATCACGGGTCTGTCGGCAATGATAACTTCTAAGGTGAATAAATTTTATTGTTATCTTTTTTTGCAAGTTAAAGACGGTAAGGTAATATAAATTTTACTAAAATACCGCATGATAATTAACATTGTAATCATAATATGTATCAATGGTAGATATATTGGCTTCATCTAACTGTAAGTCGGTCTTAGGTCAGCCATTAAAATCCAATTTAATTAAATTCCAATCTATCTGACTAATCAAAACTCACTATTTGTATACAATTCTTTTAGACTTATTTAAGAAAACAGTTAGTATAATAAGATATAACAACATGTTCGTATGAAATGTATTTGGCGCCACGTTGTCGTAGTAAACGTAGTAACATCGATGTTGAAATCGAGGGGTGGCTTCCTTGGCAGTTGTCCAACATGAAATAGTTGTTTTGGACATTTTAACGTTATGTGGAAAACTTGCTATCTAATTTCAGAATGAGATAAAAAGTGAGATCGGCTTCATGGGTCATCATATTATGTTACGTGTCAATATTTTGATTTTTTATGCTGATATTAGTAAGTTACTACTGAGGGAGTGGGACGTGACGTGACTTTCACTACATATATTACCAACATAAAATGCATGAGATCCAAAATGCAAGTTTACTAAAATGTTTAGGAAATTATGTATTCAAGCGAAAAAGTGACAGATTGATAATTATTATAGATTGAAAGCAACCTTGATCAGTAGTCTAAAGATTCTATAGTCCACGACATTATAATGTACCTACAGATAAAGACGCTTGTATCTTCCTACTGATTTATAAGAATATAACTCAAGTATTAGCAGATATAAATCTGAAGGGCGTCTGTTCACCCGAAAGCGGGTGACACCCTCGCCGTCCCCTAGCAGCTTCACTTGAGAGTACATATTGTAATCAATGTGAAGTTTACGGTTAGTGCCGTCTAGAATTACTAATTGAGGATTTGTGCACGATTTAAGATTTAAATGTATGAAATAAAAGAAAAGTTGTAAATGTCAAACAGTTTTGTGTCTGTGATCCTTTTGAATAATTTTTTGATACGTTACGTACGTAAACACTTGTATCGTACAATTCGAAAGCACAAATATTTTACAATTTTCGGGCGCATAACATCGCGAATTTACCTGCTTTGCTTTGCTGCAGTGTGAATTTTTATTTTTTGGTTCCATTTCAACGGAGTTTTGAGTGGGATGAATTAGAAAAAAAATTCAATTTCGGTCATAATAATTTTATTCGCATATAATAATTGATTATGATACATGGAGCGCTAACACGCACCCGTCAGATGACACCGAGCGAAACTCGGTCGTTTTCGCTCCAAATTACATTATTTATTTATATTGCATCGTCATTCGTTATGCAAAACCGTGGCTACATATTCACTAGTGAGAGGTCTCGAGGCAGCATCGTTAAGCGGACGCAGTCCCCGCAGCGCGTAAGTCGATCGCAGCGAAGCTGCCGACCTTCGCGTTTTACATATACTTAAAATATAACAGTCAAATTAGACAGCCGGATGTCCGTCCGATATTTACATACAAACAAGGGGAGCGCCTCGCGGCGCGGCCACCGGAGCCGGCCGGGGCGCGCTCCGGGCCGGAGTCGGGGCCTGGGCGTCTCCGTCCCAATCTTAAATAATCTTAATCATCACATCCATAATTTACGACTTAAAATACCGAGAGAACCGTGAGACGCGCGGCGATCGAGGCGGCGCGTTGTCGAGCGCGGCGTGCGGGCGGCGGCACGGGCGCTAGTGTGGAGTGAGCGTTCTGCTACCACTAAGCGAGCGAAGACACGGCTCGATTCACTCCGCTTTTATTAATGTGAGTGTTTACACAGCCAATTCACTCCACTTCCACTCTACTGAACGATGACGCGGTTCGCTCACTCCACTTGCACTTTGGCGAGCAAGGGCGCGACTCGCTCGCTCCATCTTCGCATCAGCGAGCAATGATGCGTCTCGTTCGCTAGTACTAGCAAGCAACGCGACCCGTTTATCTCGCCTAATTTCAGTGAACGTTTGCGCGGTCCGCTCACTACGCCTTCATTGGGCGAGCAGTGTCGCGGCTCGCTCACTCCGCCTTCACTTCGGCGGGCGCGGGCGCGTCGCTGGCGGGAGGGGCCTCCACCGCTTCCTCCGTGTTTAGCGGCGTGTCGCCCCCGTCGCGAGCTTGCTCACCGCCTCCATTGCCATCTGAAATTAAAGCTTTTATTAGTATATCATACATATAAATGATACAAATATTATCAAAATTTTGATTTATGATTAAGCAATATTAGGATGAGACCAAATTCATCACCACTCAATTGATTATTTTAGTTTTTCATTAAACTATTTATCCATAATGGATCATGGACATGTCGTCGTTGTAAAATTGATAGAGGCAGAACAAAATAGGAACAGAAGTCAAACTACATACAAATCGCGTTCATCGTCACCATATCTCAGATTACATGAATGCAGCTTGATCACGAATGTACATGAATGTATACGTCGTATGTCTATGAGCGTAGGTAAAAAGTGAAGAAAATATACGAGTTTGACTTCTATACCTTTTATGGCGGTTACTCACTGCGCTGCGGGTGATGGTAGTACAGGTTGTGGCGGGGCGCGTGCTGCGCGTGCGGCG
>LQNK01000680.1:699855-731372 GCA_001586405.1 Phoebis sennae | reverse complement strand
GCCGGGTAGCGCTGCGGCCCCATGCTGCGCCCCATCGCCCCGTTGCCGCACCCGCCTCGCCCGTTGTTCCCGCCGCCGACCAGTTGCTTTACATGTGCAAAAACTGATTACTTATTATGTTAAACTTGCTTTTTCCAGTTAAGGCGCAATGGTAATGGGGACATTAATGACCGACCATTTATAAAACTGTAAATATATTTGAGACGCATTTAAAGATAATTCACACAATTAACTTTAATTGCATTGAACTAAATAGCAGGTATTTAAATCTAATCGTCGTTAATTGGCAATACAGATAGAGAAAATATGGAAAAAATAAAGAGATCTTCCGACTACAATATGACGATAAAATAAACGTAAACCCTATAAAAATTCGACATTAAATTTTACGACAATGTTAAAAAAATTATATCTATCGTATCGAAAGATTAGTGGCGACAATCCCCACAATAGTCACCTGTTGGTGTTGGTGATGGTGCTGGTGTGGCGTGTGCGCGGGCGGCGGGTGCTGCGGGTGCTGGGGATGCTGGTGATACTTGTGCTGCGGCGGCGAGTGCGGCGGCTTCTGCGGCTTGGCGGCGCCCTTGGGCGTGGGCGACGCCGAGTCGCACAGCGGGAAGCCGTTGGCGTGCTCGTGGAGAGGGCTCTTGAGCTGCTGCGGTGGCGGGCGCGGTTGAGGTGCGTATTGCTGCTGCAGCGGCGGCGCGCGGTATTGTTGCTGCGATATCAACGACATAAATGAATGTGTCACGAAGGTGTAAACGAATATGTCTACGATTAACATTAGAAAACTTAAAAGAATTGTTTTAATGAGAACCATTGTCTCTTGAAAGTCTTAAAAACTTGATTACTCTTTGGAATGCATATTAAGGAATTCCAGATCATAATTTTAAAACTAACGCGCTTTCGCTCACGTAATATTTATATTTTTTAGACTTTAGATTAATAAAAAAGTATACTATCAGTATGTGTATGTATTATGATAATAGGATGTTCATTTTTCCACACTAAGAACGGGTGTTTCAATAAAGCTTGATAAGGATTCCATCCTTACTTGCATCTGTTGAACTGCGGCCGCGACGTGCAGTTGCGAAGATAAGAACTGCGAGCTAAACGCATTCGACTGTGCCGGCTGCGTGAACTGAAGCGGGTACGTGGGAGCCGGCGCCGTCGGCGGCTGGTACGGCGAGTAGTACGAGTTGGCGGGCGGCGCCGGCCTCGGCAGCAGCCCTGGCAGGGAATACTGCGCCTCGCCCACAGGCCCTGAGTAGCCTAGGTACTGTTGCTGGAAAGTATTCACGCCTCCGACTCCTCCAACGCCGCTTACGCCCCCACCCTTGCTGCCTGTAATTTGGTTTTGCATTTTATTTTTGGAAAACGTTTAGTTTAAGAAATGTTTATTTGCCAAATGGCATTGAATATATTTTTTAATAATAAATGTTAAAAAAAATAGATAAATAAATAATAAAAAATGTTATATAAAGAAATTTGCCTTAATTTTTTTATTCTTATAAATGAAAAAACAGTTTGATAAAGTAATGTAGATTTTAAAGCTAAATGATACTTTTAAATAATTACGAACCTATTGCACCAATCTGCTGCGTGGATGGTTTGACAGTCGCAGACATCAATGAATTTGATGTGCTGGAAATAAGAACTGTGCTTGGACTGTTGCCCAATTGTCCGGATTGACCAAAGGCTGCACCACCCCCAGCTGCCGCCTAAAAATATTTAATAACTATTTATTTTTCAGAAAGTTTCATAGAATTCTCTGCAATTAAAATTTTAGTATTTTTTTAATGTATATGTACTTAGTATTTTAACGACTTACCATTCGGTATTGACTTTGAAGGCTCTGGAACACATCTGGTGGAGGTTGATAATTGTATGGAGTGGCAGATCCTGCTCCATATGGAGTCGCGGGGAATCCACCGAATTGACCTCTTGTTTGGTCTAAGAAGGCGCCGTAAAGCCCTCCTTGTTGTGGCAGTTGCTGTGATGAACCCAAAATTTGCTGTGATGAGTTGAATAACACCGCCGGCGGAGAGGGAACAGATAGTCCTCCGTAGCCTCCGGGATAGCTAACGTGGTTGTAGTGCTGCGGTGGAGGCGATTGTAGTTGCTGAGTCGGCTTCACTTTGCAAACATTTGGCGGTGCACCAGTATCGGCATTGTTGTGCGCATCTTCAAAACCAGCAAATTGTAATTCTTCACTTCCCTCAGCCACAGCAGGCATTTCCCAAACTTTCTTGACACTGGCAATTTTCAAATTGAGATCAGCAGCCAGTGGGGATATTGTATTTGAAGTACTCATGTGGGTACCCCTTGGTAATCCCAGTGATTTTGCTGATTTATCCTCTGTTAGTTGACCGAGATCAGAGTCAAATGCAAAATCTAGTTTCATATCAGATGAATCTTCTGTTTTTTGGGTTGCATCAAATGATATAGGAAGCCCTAATGTTCCTTCGGCTTCAGAGACTGGTCTACCAGTCTCAGCCATAAGTTCTTGAATCGACCTAGGTCGGGCTCGAACATCTCCGTTAAATTGAAGGGCTCGTGATTCCATCTCACTGGCAACTTCCTCCTGTGATTTCACCGTATTAGCACTAGGTTGATATTTGGGCTTTAAAGCTTCAGCTGGAGGAGTTTTGTAATTAGTATTTTCAAAAATAATTGTTTCTACTGGAGGGGTTGATCCATCAAGGACGCCCGCCTTTTCTGGAGCTACCACTGGTGTTGGAGTAGATTTAGCCTCCATCGGAGCAGTTCCATCTCCTGGAGTACTTCTTTGACTTGATTGGCTAGATTTGTCCACGACTTCTGTCGGTTCTTCAACATTCCCACGAAGAGTTTGCGAAATTGGTTTATCCCAAGCATTAACAGTAGGCGGAGGTGGGGCTGCACCTGTATCTGGAATAAAACTAGATACTAACCCCATCTGTTGTTTTTGCCTTTGTTTGGCGAAACGAGGAGGCAAATTTGCTGTTCGTGGTCTATCATATTGTGAATTTGGTTTACCAGACACAGGTGCTGATCCACGAGAATTTGATTTTTCACTAGAATTACGAGTTGATGAGCCATTTCTACCACCACCTTGGTTAGAACGAGATCGAGGTTGTTTTGCACCACTCTGATTTTCTTCTTTTGCGTTCGCAGAGGAACCCCGTGCGTCTTTTGAATTCTTTTTGTTTCTTACCTCTTGAAAGCCATCATCAACTACTTCCTCATTTTTAGCTGTAATTTTTAGATCGTTCATAGCCTCTGTGACATCAACACCTTTTTCTGGCAAAATTTCTTTCTTACCTCCTGGAGCATTACGCCCATTTTGCCTATTACCAGAATTTTGATTACGATTTCCACCCTTCTGAGACTGACCAGATTGTCTTGCTCCAACAGAACGACGACGAGTTCCGCCACCTTCGGAATGTTCGGAAGTTGTCTCCCAGTTTTCATCTTCACCACTGTTTGGACCTACACCTCCCCTCGATCGACGATCGCGCCCTTTACCCGAGGAACCAGTACGCTGTCTATTGCCCCCTTTATCTATATCGTCTGGGATTCCCTCTTTGATATCTTCATTTTCCTTTACCCTATTAGCTTGACTGAATGGACTTTTTGTGTTAGGCGGTCCATAACCTGTAACTCTTTTAGCAGGTGCAGGAGGTCGAGAAGTACCTTGAAAGCCACCTCTACCGCGACGAGAGGGTTGACCGCGTGGAGCAAAAGGTTCCCTATTCTCCAATGCATCTGTTACACAAGGCACCTGAGACTGATCTGGATGTGAATTACCAATATCTTCAGGTCTATCCTGTTTCTTAGGCCCCCGCGGACTTCGCGGTGTCCTACGCCTTTCCTTGCGATCCGCATCTGTTGATCCATCAGATTCGCTTGCTCTATTATTAGACCGTGAACTGCGATGTGAGCGCCGGCCACGAGATTCTCTTGGTCCCCAACCTCTATTATACACATTATAACCACCACTACCAAATCCTCTTCCTTTCTTTTCTGATCCCGAACCACTTGATTTTCTTTCCACTGGTTCTTTAGCAGGAATTTTATTAAGATTTTCGTTTGTAAATTTATCACCCTTTAATTCATCTGTAGATGTTTTCATGGGATCTACTACGGCTGCTTCAGAAAGCCGAGGTTCACTGACCTTTGCGTTGTTGACGACAGATGGATCGGTAGCAGGTTTTGATGACATTAATTCAGACTCAGGAACATCTTTCTCCATTTTTTGTGTATTATTATTAAAACCAGGCTTAATGATCTGTTGAGTCATAAGTTCAGAAATTGGCTGCTGTGGTAAATTAGGAACCACCTCAGTCTTTGGAGGACAAATATTGATAGGTTTAGGAAGAGGTTGATTTTCAGTAAAAGAAGGTTGAAGAGAAGGAACTGCAGTAGTAGTATGATTTTGCACATGAGAAGAATTTTGATTAGCTTGAAGAGCATGAACATAGTTTTGAGGATGAGGATTATTATTAGGATATTTATTAACTTGGTTTTGTGAAGCATTACTTTCGGGAGAAATGTTGACTGGAGCTGGAGTCTGTTGTGTTTGTGGTATTGAAATTGGTGCAGGTACAGTCTCTTTTGAATCTGTGTAAGTTGCAGGTTCTTTTAAAACTGGATCATTTACTTTTATTGGAGCAGTACTTTCATTTGGGGCTTTGACTACATTTTGGTTATTTGTTTCCTCTTTAGCAATTTCAGCCCAGGATGTTTTACCAAAATCTTTTTCAGATGAATCACGTTGCGGAACATTGGATGGCGGCGTAGTTTTACGTTCAGGAACTTTAGCGGATGCTGTGGAGTCAGTAACAAAGGGTTCAAACAGTCCTATACTTTTTCTTTCAAAAACTTCTGATAACTTATCAGCTGCCGTCCTACTACTTTCTGCTGCACTTTCGTAAGGTTTTCTATCGGACTCATTTCGTCTATCCTTTTGGTCACTAAAATCTTTAGAATTTGTACGATCAAATTCTCTACCAGATCGTTCTTCTTGCATTTCCGATCTCCACTGCGGGCCTGAATTATCCTTGTCTCGTCGTGCATCATCTTCGCGATCAGAATAGTCCCTAAAAAAAAAAATAATTTTTAAGAGCAAATTCAGAATGAGACCAATTGTTAATAAAAATAAGTTAACATAGTTTTCAGCTAACTAGATTTAAATGTATTTAGCATATTATTTATTAATTGTTTAATACAATGAAATATATTCAAAGATAACGAATTTAAGTTGTTTATATTTTTTTTTTCTATTTTTTTGCTTTTGTATTTGCGTTTTTATTTAACAAAGAATGGGATATAAACAGTAATATTAATAAAATATTATTTTTACCTTGAGTACGAACGCCGGCCATTATGTGGTGCATGCCGTGGTGCATTGTACGCCGGGGGTTCTTGACGCCTGGGTCTGTATTTATTTTGATCATCTTGTTGTCTATTTTGTTGCTGTTTTAAAAACCTAGGCGGTATATTTGCTTGAAAAGTTTTTGAGAAGGCAGGATTTGCTTGATCACGATCGCGACCGTATTCCCTGTCACGATCGCGGAAGTCCCGATCGCGTTCATTTCGGTCCCTGTCGGATCTTTCACGTTCCCTTTCCCTATCGTTGCGGTTGTCCCTTTCCCTATCAAATCTATCGCGATCAATATGGTCTCTGTTATCGTTGCGGTCTCTATTATCATTACGGTCCCGTTTATCGTTACGGTCCCTATTTTCATTGCGATCTCTGTCACGCATTTCTCTATCTTTGTCAGCATCCTGACGATCTCTATTTTCCATTCTATTTCTTTCCCTATTGTCCATAGGCCGGTCCTTATCGCGATCTCTATTTTCGAAACGATCCCTGTTATCCATACGATCCCGATCTCTATTATCTAAACGTTCCTTATCCCTCATATCTCTATCGCGATCTCCTCTATCTTTGTTATCCATACGATCCCTGTTTTCCACCCTGTCTTTTTCTCGGCTATCGAGATCCCTTTCCCTGTGATCATTGCGATCACGAACATTCCTGTCCATTCTGTCTCGGTTGTCTTTATACGACTTCTGTGTAGAAGCGTCCCTCATTTGCCGGCGCTGTTCTTCTTCTTTACGTTGGCGAGCGCGAGCCACCGCCTGGGCGACCTCATTGCTTTGCTTCTGTCTCCGCTCAGCCCACAGCTGGTCCTCATCACCCGGATCCTGGATTTTCGAATCCACACGTTCGACGTCAATACTGGCGCGGTTATTATTTTTGTTACTGGTTTTAGGGGTTGGTGCAGAAGATTCACCATCGGAGAAATCCAGTTTTTGACTGAAATTTACGAAATATTTTTATCAACTCAAATAAACACAAAACTGGATTTTAATGCACCAATAATGATATTTTTTTAGTCACCATAAAAATTTCACTTCAATTCTGTTCATACTTACTCATAATCAATATCGTCGTTTTGAGCCCATCCAGCATCACGCGATATATCATCGAGAGATGATATTTGTTCATCGCGTAGGATAGGTCGTGCTGTGAGAACCTCAACAGCTCTTGGCGTAGCCGACGGTCTCGGGTTTGGTCTAGGGCCTCCAGAATTATTACTGTTTGAATTACCTCCCCCACTACCACCAATATTACTTCTGTTATCGCGAAGTGTATTCAAAGGTCCCATTCCAAGCCCACTACCACTGCTACCTTTCATCAGCTGTTAAAGAAAAAGAATTTATAAATATTTCGTTAATTTAATTAATTCTCCATTATCTATATTATGTACATACGAAGGATGGCACAATAGCGCGGTAGGCGGGTAGTTGCTGTGAAGCAGGCGTGGAGGCGGGCGCGGCGGCGGGTGATGATGTAGTTTCTTGCCGAACGCCGGCCGTGCCACCGCACGTCCAACTGCCTTCCGCTAGAATATGCATTGATTTATATGTAATATTCATTGTATTAAAAAGAAAACAACACCTGCACCTACCATGAATCATCGAGTTTCAACTGTTCCTACATCAATCAAATCCAGAAATTTAATTAATAAATGCCAAGTGAATCAGACAAGTAAAAGTTTTTTACCTATTTAATTAATTAAACACAAAAATCTATGGTTTATTGTGTAATGACATACAAGAATAATGTTTATATACCAGATGTATTTATTTTCACAATAAATGCCAAAATAATTATAATTAACATACTTTGTGGTCTGAGTTGCAATTGGGGTCCAGAATGATCTGAAGAACGGTGTGAGGGTTGAGCTGCTGCCTCCAATGAGGGGAACTCTGTGCGGAAGTGTGGTGACGATGGTGGGGGTAGCGCCACCCATCCTGCTGATCCTGTTCCCGCAATCGCACCACTTGTTGATGTTGTGGTCTAAACACAAGAGTTCTAAACTAAGACATATGTTCATGGAAAAAATAATGGTCCACATACACACAATTTCAAACTTCACCCTTCAATTCATATTTTGGTTCAAATTCACTCATTTATCAGTAGAACATTAGACATAAATGTAATTAAAAAATTAAATACTTACTGCCGTCTGCGAGGTACATATTGCCGCTGTTGTTACAGTAGTAGTGACAGTAGAAATTAAGCTGTAAATAAAAATTTAAATGAATGACAGTTCTTTTATTCATTAACTATTACTTTGCAGTGTTGTTTGAAAGTACTATTAAATATGTTTCTTTTTTGTTTACATTTATTCATATATTTTGATATTGTTAACCTGCTGTATACAAATGTTGGAAAACCTAATTAATAAATAAAAATTACTTTTATTTATACCCATGGTCCAAGAGTTTAGAATTGTTAAGTATATTTAGGTCATATTTTATATTTATATTGTATATTTTATGTAAAATTTTATTATTCCACTTACTTTGCACTTGGATCTTGACCAGTTTCAGTTTTCAAAGAAGGCAAGTTGGCAGGAGGCCGCCTTGCAGAAGGCACTTTTCCAAGACTTTGCATTCCATGTTTGCGGCTTAATTGTGATTTTACAGAGGACGGTTCTGAATTTTCGTTCTGTAAGTAATAAATTAAAATCTTAAGATATTTTATATGACAAAATGATTCAGCCAAGCTTTCTTTTAATAGTCATTACAACCAAATATAACACACAAGGACAAGGTCATATGGAAAGGTCAATGACCTCCTACATCAGATATTATAATTACAATTTAATAATAATCTTTTCAATTGATATTGAATTGATAAAATGTCCAAATATTTTTTTGCTAATGAATAAAATATTTCAGAATAAATGTCTCAATAATACTACACTCGAATGAGATGAATTTTGACAACCTTGTAGTTATTATCTTCATGTCTAACCTTTAAAAATTATCATATTACAGTGACATGAAATAAATATATTTTATATAACGAAACTGTACTTTTTATAAATACTATGTTAATAATTACGTAAAGCACAACGCTACTTGGTTAAGGCATTCCCTAAGATAAGTTCAATATGAAACGAGTTCAAAATCTAGACCAAATTCAGGATTATTTAGGTCACGTACCCTGTTGGCGCAGTACAGACTATTGATGTCCAATTTCTGATATTTTTGCTTGCCGGACGTCGGCTTGCTCTGCGCCGTATTGCCTCCGCCGCCCGGCGTCGAGAGTGCAGACATGCTGCGATGTACACACCATCAGGAGGTCACCCTCGCACCGACCACCAACTGCAACCACCACAATTCGTCTATTATATTCAACTTGAAACACCCATCTGCCCACTGACAATCACCACAAAGAACTGGCCTTCGCAGCTTGTTTCGTTGAGAAAACGGCTTATTATTTACCGTTATCTTTGCTTTTAGAGACGTGTAAACGCAATTTTACTTTGTTGTAACACTTCCCACAATTCACGGATCACTGGAACCATATAATTTAAAAAACACTTTCACAGCACTAAGATAGATCAATTTTGAGCCCTGCCCTCAAAGTATATTGACGTGTAACATCCGTAGGTTGAACGGACGCTGGATCGATGATCTCTGTTTTATTCTGCGTCGTGAACTACACTTTTCACTCTTGCGCTCATGAAGAACTTGACAAAATTTTTCTTCAAGTAACGGTACTAACAAAATTTATTACTAGAGAGAACGGTAAATAACAAACGAATTTTAATCGTAAAGAGAAATAAAACAAAACCAAAATAGACTAATACCTTGGTCCGTATCACTTAGTAATGTTATAATAAAATTATAGAAGCGCAAATGCTACACTAAAAATTAAGATTACTTTGGATTTTTTAAATTCTACGCTACCAAAACTTATATCACTTTATTTTAAGATGGCGTCTCCAAAAGACGATCTCCTTTACAATCAATAGTGTGACGTCACAAAGACGCGACACAGTGCCATCTGTAGGAAAACATGATTAATTAATAAAAGATGCGTTCATAGTTGCTAAAATTTTATTTTTACGACTAGCAGTACTGTATGTTAGGACCTTAGGACCCAGTGTTTCCCCAACTTTCAACATTTCCAAAAGCTTAATTAAATATTTTATTTAACACTGTCATATCCCGACTTTTTAATACATATTATTTTCTCATAGTATTAGGATAAATAGATTTTAGAAATTATAATTGAAAGATATACTATATAGTAATTTAAAAGCTACTTAAAGGAACTTGAATTAATAATAAAAATATATTTTAAAGATAAGTAGGAAATAGGTTAAAATCAAAGTAAATAATAGAGATGAAACGGATATCCGGTGACTATCCTGTATCCGGCCTATCCGGCCCTATTTTCACTATCCGGACGGATACCAGATAGTAGTGCACTATCCGGCCGGATACCGGATAATAAAATAAATAAATGTATATGTCAAAAGATGTTTACCGCGACACCGTTCGCGCTGAATTCTTTACACCCTAAACTCGCCTATATCGCTCTTTTCTGTGGAAACACAAAATTTTCTAAAACTATATCGTTTTTCGTTGTCTAATCTATTTCTGTATCAAATTTCATCAAAATCGGTACTGTAGTTTAGACGTGAAAGCGTACAGACCGGCAGACAGAGTTACTTTCCAATTTATAATATTAGTAATTGATTATTTTACACAAAGCAAATCTATATATATAATTAAACAGTAATCAAACCATTTCTGTACATTGAATATTTTTCCGAAAGAGTAATTGGTATGCAATATGTATGTGCAGTAGACACCAAAACCATGGATAGATTTTTATTCTGTTTGTCTGTTTGCATATTCGTTAATCACGTAAAAAGTACTAAGCAGAATTTGATAAAATTTCATACGCTGATAGAACAATATCAGGTACATTTTATAGGCTATATTTGATTTGAAAAAAAATTGAGAATGGCTCACCATACCAGTAACCGTATGGTAAAAAAAATAAATCGCTAATGTATCATTAAATGAGGTGTCATTGGATAGGTCTTTAAAAATAAAATAGAGGTTGCTAAATATTTTTTTGGATAAAATAAATATTTTACGAGATATACGCTGCCAAAGACGATATACGCTGCTAATACCTCGTGGCCGGGTGAGATTTGGGTTTAGTTGCGGATATGCAATATAATCCATGTGTAAGATATTCCACGGATCTCCTCGAAAATCAACAGGATAAGCTCTGTGGTTAAGGTTTAATGATGCATATACCCATTAAACTCTAACTCTGATACTGAATTGTGACTAGATAATGTGATTACTCTTCACAGGTCGCTAAAAAGGGAAAAATAATAGCGTTTTGCAAAAACATAGAACCGACTTCCTCACTCTAAAAAGTAGAAAATAACTTTTATTCTTTTTTTGTTAAATTGAAAATAGATACAAGCACTGACTTTGTATAGATTGAAACAAAAATAAAGATTAATTTCTACTTTATAGAGTGATGCAGTCGGTTCTATTTTTTGCCACAAATTATTATTTGTATATGAATAATGGCAGAAATTGTCGCGCGCGCAAATATTCAAATCAAGTTTTAACGCGATAAGCGTCCGAATATCCGGCCACCGGATATCCGGCTATCCGGCCGTGTAGCTAGCCGGATATCCGATATCCTGTATCCGGCCAAACCACTATCCGTTTCATCCCTAGTAAATAACATTTATATGTGTTTTATAATGTTTTCTTAGCGGAGAATGTCTATGAACTTCAATTTTTTATTGGAAATTAGGAACATGCGCTGTGTTAAAATCGAACCAAGATAACTAAATATAATATTTCATCCCGTATTTACGCTTGCGCAATAGCATTATCGTCATATTGATGAACGAAAATCAGTACGTGAAGATCTTTGAAGAAGTGCAGAATAAGGAGAAGATCGAATATATCCGGCAGCCATGGCCGGGAATATTGGGATGGAACAATTGATTCCAATTGTTAATAAACTCCAAGATGCTTTTACGCAACTTGGAGTTCATATGCAATTGGATCTACCACAGATTGCTGTTGTGGGAGGACAATCTGCAGGAAAGAGTTCTGTCCTAGAAAATTTTGTCGGCAGGTAAGTTAAAAAAATATTTTTATATTTAATCACTATTTATAATAGAACAGGTTAAATTAAATTTAAGAAACAAAAATTGTTATCCCTTTTAGTATAATTTAAGACTAGTTCTCTTATAAAGTTCTTTGTTATAAAATATCTTTATTTATGAGGATTAAGTAATTAAAATAACTATTTGACTTAATTACTTAAATAGAAAAACAATCGCCCAAACGACGTATTTTGAATTAAGTTAAGTAATACCATATTTCTATTAATCGGGATGCCAGTAAAGATGATAGATTAAGGATAATATATTAAAATGGATTAAAGTTATCGTATAATTATTATATTTCATTCTCGTGCGTAAACTTTGGCCGCACATAATACATTTCATAGTGCCCTATATTTGTTGCGCATGTCAAACAGTATTGATTTTGTAAACCTTGAAAATACTTTGTTTTTATTTCTGTAAATTGCCACAATTAAGGTAAAAAAATAATATAATATTATATTATTTATGATACTTCCTCACAAATCATGTAAATTATCACTTTGACTTTAAAATGTGATCAAAATATTGTAGACTATTAAATAACTATTAAAGTATTAAATGAAATTATAAAATATTATTAAATTAAAAAAAATGGTAAAATAGTGGTAAATGTTACAAATATATACATATTTTATTAATTATTTTTGATGTTTGACATTTACTTTGAAAAACGGAACGTAGGTTGCCATAACCACCCACCAACCACCATATTGAAAAATATATCAGTTTATCGATGATGTGAAGTCTCGATGATGAATACGTGATTGTGATATTAGTGAACATTGATGATTCTCAGCAAAAATGTCTGGAAATTTTGGAATGCAACAGCTTATACCCATTGTGAACAAATTGCAAGATGCATTTGTTCAAATGGGTGTGCATATGTCGTTAGATCTTCCACAAATTGCGGTAGTGGGTGGTCAATCAGCAGGAAAGAGTTCAGTGTTAGAAAATTTTGTCGGCAGGTGAGATTTTTATCCCAACAACTAGGTTAAATATAAAAGGAAACACGATAAACCATGTTCTTTGTTGGCTTGATGTTGATATATGTCGATTACCATGTTTAACAAAAACATTACTTGTATTAGTAGGAAAAGAATCGCTGCGTTTAAATCAACCCGTATATTTTTACTATTATACAAAGTCTTTGTTAACATAATTACACCTTCAAGGTTTTAAAATTGAAGTCTTGACAGATGATAAAGATGTTGCTCTCACTGTATTTCAATATTAGTACCTATTTTTCGGAATGGTTTAATATCTTAAATAATACCAAAAGAAATAGTGATAGGACTGCAATTCAAGTAACATTCTTATTAATACTAATTTAGTAAATTCAAGTTTTGAATTGGTGGTATACCTATAGTTGTGTAAAATTATGTAGTGTGTCCTGAATTATTATCATAAATTTCTTATCATTTACACATAATTTTACACACAAACGAAATTTAACTCTATATAAGACTCGATAAATTCATCAACTATATATTGATAAAATTATCCTGAATAAATCAAAATAAAAAATCCATAATGAGAAGTAATTAATTTTATTTGTTACTAAGTGCATATTAATGAAATAGTTTTTTATTTGTTTTCTTTGTTTTTATATGAAAGCATAAAATACTTATAATAAAGTAATTTACTGTGTTGAATTTACTCCCACAATTTTATTAATAATACAAGTAAAATTTATAAAAATGACAATTAAAATTAAAATTATAACTATATCGCACCAAACCCTCTTACATGATAAAACTATTAATAATATTATAAACAATATTAGACAAGTATCTATAACTAGTTATTCTCTTATCAATTAATTACAAATGTTTTATCAATATACCAAGTGACCCTTGTTTTAATGGAGTGTGTAAGCTTTTAAATTTGTGTATCAAAATATACTTTCTGCAATGTGATGAGTCAATGTAATATTGAATTGATTCATGATCCATTTGAATCATGACTTAGTTTTTATAAAGAATCTAACAATAAAATCTAATTAGCACAAGTACAACAGAATCTATACATATAATAAAATTGTAGACTAGCCATGTCTATACATTTAATAATTTCAAGAAAAGATTAGTGTTTTGTGTTCCATTTATGATTCTAAACTCAAAAGAATGATTGTTAGGATTCTTATCTGTTTGTCGGGCATTTGTAGACACTGAACTCTGAAACAGCTTAACCAATTTAAATGCGGTTTTCGATTATGTATTACGGCAAGCCCCCCAAAGGTTTTATATATATACACTAGCATTCTGCCTGCAGCTTTGTACAGGTTTACAATGTATATTTGTTATAGGGACTTCTTGCCCCGAGGCTCTGGTATTGTCACAAGAAGACCCCTAATTCTTCAGTTGATTAATGGAAATGCAGGTAAGTTCTCTGAAATCCATTACACTAAACTAATTTATTTAAGGCAAAAATTGTTTGTTTTTTAATTTGCTTAATTTTATTTTCTAAATATTTGAATGAATTAAATGTAAATCACATTTTCGTTGCTTTGTTAAATATTTAAATTATAAAAACTACATTAAGATAATGTTATATTTCCTTAACTTGGTGATCTTTGTCTGTGACTAAGATGCTCATTCAGATAATGAGATTTTGTGAAAAGGTATATTATTATTACTTTTATTTTCTATGAGGGTGTGGCATTGTGCAATCCATATATTATATGAAAAAATGAAATGCAAGTGAGCATGTCTGAATTCATGCCAAAATCTTCACATTAAGACCTGTGAACATTTTTACTATGCATGGTTTGTTTTATTATACTTAATATATTTCTCTATATATAATACTTTTCTTCTAGAATATGCGGAATTCCTGCATTGCAAGGGCAAAAAATTCACAGACTTCAATGAAGTACGCGGCGAAATCGAAGCTGAAACAGACCGCATCACTGGCTCTAACAAAGGGATATCGCCAGTGCCTATCAATTTACGAGTCTACTCTCCTAATGGTATGTATCTTTATTTTATAGTGCCTATAGAAATATGTAAAACAATTAACGCCGCTACGTATTTCCGCGATACCGTACCTCTGTTTTTACGATACTTTCCTCTCAATGGAGATACATTCCATTACTGCATTATATGATTTACCCCAAGGTCAAGTATATAATTGAGGTCGCTCATGATTTATTGTACCTCAGTGGCTCTGGTCCATATGTTGAATCAATTAGATTCTAATTGTCTGCTATGCGCCACCCCTGTGCACTCTAGGTCATTATAGTGTCATAATTTTACGAAATATGTCTGGTTCGTCTTCATAATGATTGCGCAAGAAATAAATTACATATGAGTATTTATTTTATTGCATATATGAAAATCGTTATCTTGCGTTAACTGACTGATCGTAAAATATAATTCTCAATACTTTGGGGAACAAAAGATAAACACTTAAAAAATGAAGGCATAAAAGAATACATGTATGAGTATGAAAAGAAAAAAAGAAAAAATAATACTTAATGCTTATGTATGACGCCATGCATGGTATGGTAATATACAATGATTCAGCTCCATAATATATTAATGAGACTTAATCGGAAGTGTTTGTATAAAGATAATTTTGAATCAAAATACTTTAAGATTACCTGATAAACCATCCTGATTATTTTATGACTCATGTGAGAATCTAAACCATGTTAGTTGTTTCCTGCCCTACATATAATCTATAGATTATTAGAGCAGAAAGTTATGATAAACAAACTATTAATAAGTTTTTCATAACCGTTTTTAACTAGAAAATAATACAAGAATCATATAATTTTATAGATTTCGTGAATTTTGACTTTTATTAAATGGTTGTTAATGTGTTAGTTGTAATGATCAGGGATAGGTTAAAAAGAAATTACCGCGCAAATCTCTAGATATGGCAATGGTGAAAAGTAAAAACAATATCGTGATATACATCTAGCCTCGTTAAATCACAGGAAAGGCTATGGATTTCACTGTCATGTAATTAAAGCCTTGGTTCTTTAAGTACGAACATAATGAGATTGTGAAAGATTACTGTGTGTAATAATTATTATGCAAAACATATGTCGGATGCGATTCTGACCTAAATAATAATGACATCAATGAGTTTATCGCGACATAATAAAATCTCTTTTTAAAATATCCAAGTATTATGTTTTAGTTATCTAAACATTTGAATGTAAAACGAAAAGATAAAGAAAAATGTTCGGCCAATGAACTTTCTTTTCATATCCTATGCTGAGACATTTAAATGAAAAAATAAATTGCTTGTGACAAAAATGATGACTTTTTTTGTGTACATCGAGTTTTAAGTCATCAAAGACACGGTGCACGTCAGTCGATTGTCTTAAAGTTGAAACCATTAACCGTGTTACGTATCCCAATTTTACGTATAATTTTATTAGTCACACCCGCCGTGGTTTTATTAACGATACGGAGAGATTCACGATGTTCAATTTACCGTATTCTATACGCCTAGAATATACAATATGGAAATATTAAAGTGTTCGGTATTTACTTTTATCATTATATTGTTTTAACAACAAGTCTTTAATAAAAACAAGGCCATTGTCATACAATAAATAGTTTAAAGTAAATCTTATTGAAGATATTGTAAATGTCTATTCGAGGTGGATACATTTTTAAAGGAAGTCATTTTATGTTCGATGATTTTTTAATTGAACTTAATTTACATTATAATATTATTATATACTTTTGGATTATTCTATATTTCCAAAATCAATATTATGTATTTTTTTAAGAAATATTCTTTCTGAATGAACAGACCCTAATAACAAAGTAAAGGTTTGGTTATATCAAACATAGCTCCCTTTATAGTATTCTTTATTTGCTTGTTTGTACAATATGATTGTTAAAGCTGGTTATCTTATCTTAACAGATAGGATGACATTATATAATACGATATAAAAAGTGTTTCTTGCCGTCTGTGATACAAATTGGCAAAATGGCACAGAAGTTTTTGTGATAAAATATTATTCTTTGATTACTTGAGCTATTTTAATACATCTCAACAAGCTGCGAGTGAAATTGATATAAAATATTATTATTATGAAGACGCTTTTATAGAGTAGACAATATTGAATGTGAATTGATCGTCAATACTCAAGTTCGCGATGTTAGGTTTCAACCCGGGCAGGCAGGCAGCTAGTACGCTCATCCTATGAACGTATATTATAAAAATATGAATGTAATATAGAACAGTTTTTGATAATCGAATTACTGCTACTTTATACATCTATGAATGCACACTTGAATGTTTTGAATTATTGATGGAAAACAAATGTTTTCGTGCATGGCGCATGCGCGACATTTAATGCGCTGTTCGGTTAAAGGGCAGCCTCATGCCGGTAGAAAGCCGATAAAATGACGAGAATGATAGAGACCCATTTAAATCTATCATGAATTTACATTTCAATTTTTATACTATATGCTATTGCATTTTGCATACTATATGCTATTAAAATTTTTTCGTTTTTAATTAACATCTGCAGCGATGTGCAGACAATTAAAATAGAAATTTATTTTCAACTTCACCGAAAAAAATATAATATTATTGTTAGCAAAATCATTAAATAGAAATAGTATTTGCGAAGTTTTATTTAAAAATAAAATTCACGCGGTGTCTTTGTTTCGTCCATTCATCTTGAATTTTAAATAAATCATAAAGCGTTAAGGTCAACGGACGAATCACGCTTCAGTAAACAGTTCAAGTTTGTATGTCACAGCAATAAATGATAATACGGCATGACGTGTTTCCCTTGATACTGACTCATTCACAAAATCCACTCGGGAACCACTCGTAGACGTAACATTATTATTATTCGAATCCAGCGATGACGGGGCGACATGTGTTATGTGGTTGACTGATCTTTGAAATTAATAAACATATATGTAATAAAGAATAGCATAGCCCCGCCCACGCATTTGCATTAGTTATGTTCTTTTTCACAATGAAATATTTATCGATGAACAAACGGTTTATAATTCTGATGGTAAAATAGTTTCGGAGCCTATTCAATGCACACAAACAAATAAAGAATCCAATTTTTCTTCTCTATAATATAAGAATAGGATATGATGATTAATCCTTCAATGCTACTTTATCAAATACTAGCTGAACCGCGCGGCTTCGCTCCCGTAGCATAATATTATATACTATCTATTTTCTGGGATAAAATATAGCCGATACGGATTCGGAAGAATCCCTCTAAGTAATGGTAAAAGAAATTTTGAAATCGGTCTAGTAGTTTTTGGGCCTATTACAATACAAACATACAAAAATACAAAGGTTTCCTCTTTATGATATTAGTATAGAAAACAGATTGTGGCATTTTTCATAGAGTTATATTGTTTTACATTATATTTTACTATTCGCAGTTCTCAACCTGACGCTGATCGATTTGCCCGGTCTCACAAAAGTGCCGATCGGTGACCAGCCCATAGACATCGAGCAGCAGATCAAAGCCATGATCTTCCAGTTCATCCGGCGCGAGTCCTGCCTCATCCTCGCCGTGACTCCCGCAAACACCGATCTGGCGAACAGCGATGCCCTCAAACTTGCCAAAGAAGTGGATCCACAAGGTTATTACAATGTTTCTTAGTTGGTTAGCAAATAGTGATAATATGGAAGTGGTTTTTTACACTATTTCTAAGTGATTTAGTGACGATACACTTTATGATTCCTAAAGTGACCTTTCTTAGTTATTTAGTATACATCGGTGATTTTACTCTATTATTTGGATATTTTACGACAAAACCCTAAGGCTATCAAAAGAAGTAGAGATTGGAAGTTTTTGAACTATTTTCATGCAATTTGCGTAATATGATTGACCCCAAACTTGGCAGAAATCAACTCTTGTAAGTGATTAAGCGAATATATTCTTAAATTTGGTGGAACTCCAAGATTTTTCTTTCTTTCTTAGTAATTTATAGGGAAGTCATGCCCTCAGACATGCCAAAAAAGTGTTCCTTGTTACATAATTTCTTTCACATTGAACTAAAAACGATGACATGAAATTCTCGAGAAAAGTTTAACACGATGTTTACTGACGTAGTCACAACGATATCCTTCAATTTTACTTCCAAGATAATAGAAATTGATCTTCACCGATAAATTTTAACCATATTTCTTAGACATTTAAACAAATTTTCTGAAAATTACTAAAGAAATAGCTTCTCATAGCTCTATAGAAAATTGCGAAAGAAATGGATTCTCAAAGTTGTACACTATTTCTTAGTGATTTGACACTGACCTTGCACCATGATGTAACAAGGCTTCCACTAATTGTATGAATGCTCGCACAATCTTATTAGCAAACATTTGTTTTTATGTTCTATGGATAGAATTTTTGGGCATCTTATTAACTCATAACAGCATTATTTATTTGTTCATCGATCGATTTTTTGTAAGACATATTGTGAATTAATTTATTTTCAAATCGATGCACAATAAAATGTAACAATGAATATGAAAGACTTAAAAGAAATGCTATTTTAAATTTAGATAGAAACCCTACAACGGATGGCGTATTTTGTATTCAAATCCGATTAATTTTATTGTCTCGATATTCAGTTACAAGTATTAATAGATTTCTATTTGAAAAATATTTATATTTCATATACTTGGTAACATTTTTTTTTTCAGAATACAAATTGCACATTCAACTTTTAATAGTGTTTTTTTGGAAAATAAATAAGTAGAATTTTAATTCTATACCGATAAGTTATATTAATTAGTGTAATGATTCTTTTGTTTTCTGTACTGAAACATTTACCCAACATTTTGTAGGTCTACGCACAATCGGAGTCATCACAAAACTGGATCTCATGGACGAAGGCACCGACGCGCGGGATGTTTTGGAGAATAAGCTTTTACCATTACGTAGAGGTTACATCGGCGTTGTCAACCGCTCGCAGAAGGACATCGATGGACGCAAGGATATCTCGGCTGCTTTGGCGGCGGAAAGGAAATTCTTCCTTAGGTGAGAGAAATGATATATTACAAAACTATAGCAAAATATTATGACGATCAATTGAATCCTCGAAATTATAACGCTAGTAACGCATTTCAAATTCAAAAATTGGGTAAGACGTCACGGTTGTCCATGGGCGGCGACGATCACTTGCTCCTTTGCCTGCACTGCCATAAAAATATACGAAAGCTATTTTGTGTGATAGTATTACGAGTATCTTAAAAATATATAGACAATGGTATATATAGATAGATAGATAGATAACCGAATGTTCCTTGTTGGAGGTAAGTTCTGGTTAGATATACTAAATCACTATATGAATAGGTTTTCTGTTTTAGTCCGAAATAATAGACCATGGTCACGGTCATCACGGAATTCTTCCACGGAAAGTTGATTTTAATCGCTAAAAAAATATAACTTTCACATTTTCAAATCTTAAAAACGAATTATGACTAGAGTAAACGTTTATCTATAAAGTGGTTCTTCGTCGTTGTAACAACGTTCAAAATAGAATTTATCTGTATTGAATAAACAAATAAAAGTGTTGTTCGATGATCGTGCGCGCGGTTTATTATTGTTTTCTTATCGGCTCAGACGCGACGCTAGAAATATGTTTATTTTTGTCGAAGTCAAGGAATGATAATGCGTAGTCTTAATATTTTTTTATCTTTAAGCGATTTTTGATATAGGCGGTCTAAATAGTTTTATCAGTTTTAAATTAGTAATACATTTTTATTTGATGAGATACCATGAGGCATGCAAATATATTTTAATGTATGATCTATTGATATATCATTCCGAAGTCCATAATTAAGTATTGAAAAGATGATAAACCCATTTATCTTTTCTGGGTTTTCTAACTGACGTACATGAATAATACAAGTAAAGCACTATATCATGAGTTTAAAATGGATAGTAGAATAAGTAGAGGGATTTTTAATCAATTTTTTTTTCCATGATTTTATAATCAGTTTGTGTTGATAGGAAACTCTCTATGATGATGTTTTTGTCTTAAAAGATATTTTTTTCTGTCTTTAAAACAGACTTATTTCCTACCTGATTTGATGATCCTGATTCAGTTGTTTTAGGCCATAGACTTAGTTCTGGGCAGATTCCTTGCAACAAATTTTCTTTTATGATGAGAACAGTTACCTTCCCCAACTTTGCGAACTGATGTAGGCGTATTCCATAGCGTGTTGTCTCGACCGACTGTTTCTGTTCAAGTTCATGGCTCGAATTATTTATTATTATTATATATATTATTTATTATTATTCGGGCTTGCATACTCTACGTAAAAGCCCCGTTACTTTATTCGAAAAAAAATGTATAACAAAAACCGATAAAATAATATTTTTTTTTCACCAGCCATCCGTCGTACCGCCACATCGCGGACCGGCTGGGCACCCCGTACCTGCAGCGCGTGCTCAACCAGCAGCTCACGAACCACATCCGCGACACGCTGCCCGGCCTGCGCGATAAGCTGCAGAAGCAGCTGCTGGCGCTGGAGAAGGACGTGGAGCAGTACAAGCACTTTAGACCGGACGACCCCTCTATTAAGACCAAGGCTATGTTGCAGTGAGTATTGTTTTTTTATGTTATTCGCTAGGTGCAAAGTAGCTGGAGGGGAACCGTGAATCGACCGCAGCGCTCACCGTGTCACAAAAAGCAACCTACAGCGGACCCTTTGTCACTTTTTACCATTTATTTCTTTAATCAAATAATATAGACAATATTATTATTGATATAGATTTAAGCAGAAAACTATTAAAATACGATATACAATTGGAAATAATTGTTTGTTTATTGTTTTTCGTAATGACAGCAAGCTATTTGACATTTCTAAGTCCGCTGTAATGGCAACCGCTAGTTAGCGTTGTCATCGTGCACCTTGCCAATAGCAGGCAAAATGTTAAGTGACTGACCGCAGCCCATGAACATCCTCTCATAAGGAGGGGATTAATCATAGAAAGTTGAGAAAGGAGCAGGACGGGAGAGGAATGGGATGGGAATACAGGCCTCCGGGCACCCGCTCACCGTACGAAACACGTGCAATACTGCTTCACGACGGCTTTCTGCTGGGGAGGTGGTATTTGCACCGGTGCGAGCTTGGCCCAATCGAGCAATGCTCGGCTCCCACTCTTATATTCTGAATTCATTATCATAATGGGATTATTCAAATTCAAAATATTTATTTTAAATTAATTTATATTCCATATCTTACATTTGTTTTAGTAAATTTAAGTTATAGTAATTGTTAAGTTATTGAAAAAGAAAAAATATCGCGTAAAAATATGTTTGACATGGTTTACGCTCAACCTTTGGAAGTTACCATTCTCTTCAGGATATGCGTTTATGTGAAATTATAGACAAAGAAATTGCGTTATAATGGTAGTAAGGAGCTCTAGGAGCACAGATATTTCTTAATATGTTCCAATCAGTAAACATTAGATTTTGTAAAAAAGTAACTATAACTTTTATGTTAACGACATCCAATCTTATTTAAAAATAAATAGAATGCGTTTTATGAACTAATTTAAAAATTTGTTTATTTTCTGGGGTATTTTGTCAGCGCCGTTATTATGTACAGGTAAAGACTTGTGTGTAGGTTTTATTTTGTGTAGTATGACCCTATATTAAAAGGTTAACCTTTAAAGCTTGTATTTTTATGATAACAACCTGTGAAAATAAATTGTATGTGTTTGTCAATGATATGTATGTGTTTCTTTATATCCTCAATAGTTATTTACTTAATTAACATGTGTATAAATCCAGATTTTACACGTCTTTTATTTACTTGTTTAATATATTTATATAACTTTTTTGTTTATGTAATCTATTTCATATTTTTAATGGTGGGATACAATGCATTGTTTCAACTTTTAAATTAAATTGTCTAAATTCTAGAAAATGGATGATAATTATGTGGATTAATATCTAACCCAGATGATATACATCAAAAACATACTACAAAAAATATTAATTCTAACAAATTATACTAGGATGATCCAGCAGCTGCAAACGGATTTCGAAAGAACGATCGAAGGTTCTGGATCGGCGCAGATTAACACCAACGAACTATCCGGCGGTGCTAAGATCAACCGCCTCTTCCATGAACGGTTTCCCTTCGAAATCGTCAAGATGGAGTTCGATGAGAAGGAGCTGCGTAGGGAGATCGCGTTTGCTATCCGAAATATTCATGGTATTAGGGTGAGTGTCGCTTATGTTTTTCTAAGTAAAAATTAGGCAACGTTTCAGCGCAAAAATCATGTGACGCATGATGACCAGAAATGAACAAAGTTGCGTAGCTAAGGATGTTTATTATCACTGTGTGATGACGTGATACTTATTTTTCTTTAATTATATCATAAAGAGGGTGCATCAAAAAGTGCAGAAAAGAGTCCGGAGACTGATTTTGATAAAAATAAAAATTGTATCATTGGATTTTTAGAAAATTGATTTACCAAGTCAGGAATCGAAGCCATTGATTTTGCAAAAAAATAAACACTTGTATTTTTTCACCGATCGCATTTATACTTTCGCATTTATAATATAAGTAGGGATTAAGTAAATATTGAATATACATTTAAAAACATGATTATGATTAATATGTATCGCGTTATATGCTTATAAAATTTTTGGATCGTTATTACTTATTTCGCTGTGTTGTAGGTTGGTCTTTTCACCCCGGACATGGCGTTCGAGGCAATAGTAAAGAAGCAGATCGCCCGGCTGAAGGAGCCCTCGCTGAAGTGCGTCGACCTCGTCGTGCAGGAGCTCTCCAATGTAGTCCGCGTTTGTACGGAAAGGGTATGTTTATGTAACACTAGTATATAGCCTATACATAATACAGTCTGTCACTCAGTGAAGATGCAGCTTACTAACGGTGAATGAATTTTTGAAATTTTATTTCCAAAAATCAAATGTATCTTTTTAATATTTGTATAGATTGCTTTTTTATTGAAAAAAATGGTGTCACATTTTTATCCTGAGTGTGAATGTTATTAACAGTTGATTAAAAATTGTGGAGTTTAGGCATTTGATATTTTTAATGCTTGAATACTATTGCAGATATATTAATTGGAAATGGATTTGGGGATAACTGCTTTTTTAATTTTGGGGTGACAGAAATGTAAAACTTAATAACTTATGTTAAGAGGTGTTAGTATTATTACTTTAAGAGGGGATATAAGGGAAAATATCGATTTATGGGAGTCATACAACAATATATATGTAATCTCTCATATACATTACACGTCTTTTCTCTACTACTACTACATAGCAACAGTGTACACAACAGTGGAGATTAAGGCTTATAATTTATCTTCAGATGTCGCGCTACCCCCGTCTGCGCGAGGAGACCGAACGCATCATAATGTCGCACGTGCGTTCCCGTGAACAGCAGTGTAAGGATCAGCTGGTGCTGCTCATCGACTGCGAGCTGGCCTACATGAACACCAACCACGAGGACTTCATTGGGTTTGCCAAGTGAGTCTTACAAAAAAAAAAATATAAAAATTACATGGTATATCTGTATAACAAGGAACAGCTCCTTTTGCTAATCCATTGTAAGCTGGCCTACATGAACATCAATCGGGAGGACTTCATCGGATTCACCAAGTGAGTCTTAGAAACGATATTCCATACAAATGACACCGTACATATACTTAATACTATAGCCAATACTGCTTATTGATTGAGTTGGCCTACGTTCACACCTACTTGAAACTGGTTTGAAATTAAATGATAATGCAGTTTCAAAGTAAGTCCATGAAATAAAAATGTATACAAATGACATGGTACATTTGCTAATAAACAAGGATAAGCATGTTCTGCCTGTTGATTGCAAACTGTTCACCGTCTAGGTTTGTTAAGTGATCTTCACAAAAACTGCATCCACTCTTATTTGGAGCGTTAAGTACCAACTGTAAGAGTGAGTAGAGTAATAAAATTAGATACTTATTTAACAAACAAATGAGGATCATACAAAGCGTGTTGGCGATGAGCAACACCAGTGACAAATACTTTATTGAAATATATACTGTTGATTTAAAAATCGTGTAAATATTCAAACTTTATCAATAACAATGTATTGCTATTTTAAATTTTATGACAGTCAGTCTTTATAGTCTATATTTTCGGCGTCCCATAGTCAATGATTATGAACAGTAATCCTCCTGAAATTTGTAAGCACAAAAAATCAAATATGTGGATTGACCTATGTTGATGCACATTAACTATGAAACTTCATACATAAACACCAATCACAGGGGCTTAATGCGGTTAGACAGGTAAGTTTTTGTGTTTATTCAATTTGAATGATAGGAATGAATTGTGCAAGTGCAGTAACCAGCTTGTGTCCATTGCACAATGCGGACGCCAGCATAAGGCGTTATTAAGTTAAGTATGTCGCTTTTATCTGTTTGAATATTGGATATTTATGTTGATTAATTTTAAACAAACCTTACATAATGCATTTTATGCATCTTGATTTTTTTTGTGTGTAGGAATCTTTTCACTAACCTGTGTTAATGTCAAAATACTATTAATGTTTTACGATCACATCTTTTCTGTGGCATTGTTTAAATAAACAATAATTAACGGCTTAAATGTTTGATAAAATGACGTTAAACCATCTGAATGGAATAGTGCATATAACTATCTGAAGTTGTAGCGCGCGTGCTTTATCAAAGATCTTAATGTTGCCGCGACTAACAGAGAATTCGTTTTGAATGAGACTAAAGTACAAAAAGCAATCCCTTCGTACTAAATACAAATAGGTTAGAACATATTAAGAATTATATAGAGGTTAGAATTTTGTAATGCCACTTGAAGGGAAAGGGTACTCTTCATACTGTATATAGATAAGTTTACTCGATTAAAGCATTCCTTCATTTTTGATAGAAGAACTGAATTGAAACATCGCAAAAATTTGCTAAAAATTTTCATAGAAATTTCTTTAATGCGACATTTCGTGTGTCACAGTTCGTGTATATCAATAAAAGTGCAGGGTGTCATTTTAAAAGATTTAATTCAGTTATATCCCCAGTGTGCGGCAAGGGAATTTTTAGAAATATTTGAATGCAGTTTTAAAAAAACCATATTCGAAAATATAGGAGTATTTTATTCTAGTAGTAAAATTTATATCTACATTATAAAGAGTACTTTAACACGTAATTCTACTTTGTAGGATGAATTAGCAAGAAAGACAAATTTGTAAGCGTTTTCCAGTATGTTTTTTCCCATAAATATACAGAAACAATAAGGCATTATTAAATAATTTATTGTTGTGATTCCCTGTAACAGCACAAATATTTTTTCTTTATTAACTTATTGCGAGTACCGATGCATGATTTTAAAAAGTACAAATTTAATCGTGACAGGTTAAAAATTAAAAAAGAAACACTGCATGTCGATAAAACACACGAAAATATTGCATGGTTTTTCAAATTTTGTTTGTTTTCATTTTGGTATCCATGATTGTCTATAAAAGAAATAACAATGTACATAAACTCACAAAACACATATCTTTTCTTTTTCACAATAAGCTACTGACATTACTTGTACTTTGGAATAAAACACATTTCTTTCCATTTGCAGGAAATCTGATCCAGATTTTAAATGGAAATAAATATTACATGTCCTTGACTTACGAAAATTGCGACAACCGATTTTATCTATTTCTTTTATTCTTCACATACATACATTGTGTATCATACATTTTCACATACTATCATGATATATGAAATGAATCAAGATAGAATTATTCGCATCATCACAGTCTTTCATCTTGCAGTCTTATTGTGACTGGCTGTCTATTTTTCTCTTTCGCAAGTGCACTTTTTATGCGGTGAACTCGTTTTAATCTTTCGGTAGTTCAAGTCATAATCGTAGCCATTGTTTTATTCTAAAAACGAGTTATGTTACTGTGGCAATACGTATCACTATTCTTTATATACATAATACATATCCAATAACGTAAAGTAGAAAAAGAAGTGTTTGGAGAAAAATATTAAATTTTTTACGTTATACGTGTATCAGGGTTTAAAAGAGTACCGACAGAATCCTGGTCGGAAATCTACAAATTCTATCTTGATTTATATTTTGTCTCAGACCTAATAGTTCTGTTATTTTTACAGTAGACAACGCCACACATCTAAAAATGTTGATGATGAACATAATCGGTTAGTAAAAATAATATCACCCCTTAATACTAATGTGTAAATTTTCTTGTTCCGTTCATAAAAAATTAGTAGTTCCGAAGTTAAATAATATAAAGTTGTATGTCTTTATTCTTTTTGATACGAGGCAAAATTATCGACCTGTCTCTCGTTGCGTTTATAGTTCGCTTTGCTGCGCTGTTATATATTTGTATTAAACATTTCTAATAAAAATTGATAATAAACTTTAAGAAGATATTAATTTTAGCAAGCTGGCTGGTTAGATTGTAGCAAAAGCTTTGCCCACTGTGCGGTCATTTGCATCGCCTTTGGATGAGCTTTATTGGCATAAAAGTAACACGTACTAAATACTTTCTGTTAGTGACACATATTATCTTCAGTCTAATAATTTTGCAGCAAACTAAAACCAATTTTTACATGCTTTTAGATAAATAACAATAAATTCTGATAAAGTACTGAAAAATAAAGCACTATATGGACGAATGGCTTTTCAGTTTAAAATATCTTGTATAATCAAAAAAAATCCTCGGTTACGTATGTGTTATATTACTTATTAAATGTAGTGTTTTGAAAATTCTGCGACAAGACAAGGTAAGCTCACGTTAGTTATTAGTTCTTGTCGTATTTTTTA
This sequence comes from Phoebis sennae, assembly GCA_001586405.1. Lineage (NCBI taxonomy): Eukaryota > Metazoa > Arthropoda > Insecta > Lepidoptera > Pieridae > Phoebis > Phoebis sennae. The sequence continues at coordinate 704,080 of LQNK01000680.1, read as the reverse complement.
TGTGTTTTAGGAAGTACAAAATATATTATTTCTATTGTAAAATACGGTTAAATATAAGTTAAGCCTATTTTTCACAAACCAACTGCGGGATATGCGGAAAATCATCCAATCCCATATTAATTGTAATTTTTGAATATGTTAGAATTTTTTCTAATTTTTTTGTCTGCACGAGACTTTATGCTGCTTTCGTTTACAGCGCACAGAATCAATCCGAAAATGCAGCTAAATCAGGGCATCGGGCACTTGGAAACCAAGTCATCAGGAAAGGATACATGTGCATACACAATTTGGGAATAATGAAAGGTAAATTAACGAAATTATTTTCAAATATTAAAAAAAAAATCTCAGGATTTGTGAAAATCCAGTGTTAATAAAAATCTTTAATGTTTTGCTTTGATAAATGACGCATCGTTTGTGGTACAGGTGGTTCCCGTGACTATTGGTTTGTGTTGACATCCGAGAGCATCTCCTGGTTCAAGGACGAGGAGGAGCGCGAGAAGAAATACATGTTGCCTTTGGATGGGCTCAAGCTGAGAGACCTTGAGCAGGGCTTCATGTCGCGCCGACACATGTTTGCGCTCTTCAACCCCGAGGGCAGGAACGTGTATAAGGTAAGGTGGTACAAGTGCAGCCCAAATACATGTTGCCCTTGGATGGCCTCAAGCTGAGAGACCTTGAGCAGGGCTTCATGTCGCGCCGACACATGTTTGCGCTCTTCAACCCCGAGGGCAGGAACGTGTATAAGGTAAGGTGGTACAAGTGCAGCCCAAATACATGTTGCCCTTGGATGGTCTCAAGTTGAAGCACCTCAAATTTGCGCTGTTTAAACAAAATAACGGGAATGTGTATAAGGTAAAGTGGCACAAGAATAGGCGGTCCACAAACATGTTGCCTTTGGACGGGCTCAAGCTAAGAAACCTCGTGTAGGTCTAGTTCTCTTTTTAATTTTAGGTCATAAAAATTTCTTAATTTAAAAATTCACTTAAACTGTTTTATGAGACGTTGTTTGATAAAAAAAAGAAAATCTCATAAGTCTTAGATTGATATTCATCCAATTAATCATTGTTAAAATCAAGTATAAACCACATGAAATAACTTCATATTTCTATGTTCTACTTGTATGCCATTCTTCAAAAGCGAAATTTCTCATCAGGATTACAAACAACTCGAGTTGTCATGCGAAACCCAAGACGACGTGGACTCCTGGAAGGCGTCGTTCCTCAGAGCTGGCGTGTACCCCGAGAAGACGTCAGAGGCTGCCAACGGCGAAGAGGTATGTCCAACCAACGAATAACCTTGCCTGACGTATTTATTTACTATTTCTTCCACCTTCCTCTTTATATTTTCTTTACATTTTCAAACCTCTATAGTTCTTAGCTTATAGCATATATTGCTTTACTATAACTATATTTATATATATATATATATATTTATCTAATTATCTAATTATTTTTATAATGTAACAGTATGTTAATACTTGATATACAATAATCTATTGTTTTGCCATGCGATACAGGGCGAAGGAAACGAGGTTTGTTGTAACAGGCTTAATTTTGTTTTGATAGTGCACATATATCATATAATACTAACTTGTAATTAATTTTTTTATGGACATCTATCTGATTTCAAGAGGAGTGTAAGTCGAATATAATGCATAAAATTTTAAGCTATCAAGTTATTTATTGTTAAATCGCACATTGTATTATTATATTTTATAGCTAATAGACGCATGTAACCCTCAAATGTAGTGCCAATTTTATGAACTGTGTGAAGTGCTGTTTTATCACGTGTGTTATTTACGCATTTTTATCATCTTTTTAATATAAGTGTTTTTTCTAGAATATACTGTTATAAAGAAAAGAGATATAATGGATAGGCAATTTTACTTTTCAATAAAATTAAAAGGATCTGTTTCTTCAATTTTCTCGAGTGTGTTTTGTTGTATGTTTTAGCATCATTTTGTTTGTTTATTTTTAGTTTATTCTGCCTTATCCGGGTCCAAATAAGAGAGTAAGTTGTTTCCAATCTTTGTGCTATGGACTGAATATGTATATAGGGTGTGTTGCGTTAACATATTATGAATATTTTAGAATTTCTGAATGCATGATATTGATGATTTTGAATTTGCTTTGTTTTGGGAATATACTGGGCAAATCTATCGGGAGAGTCTACTGTTATTTAATGTGGAATGTTCTCGAAGGTTTATGAGGTTTAGAATCGAAATATTAGCTAGGGTTATATATTTTAGGGGTGATATACAATGTTGCGTTTTAAGATATTGACGCTATGAAGCAAAAATTAACAATCACAAGCTTATTAATGCATGAGTTTGTTAAGCCAAGGCTTAGTTAATGGTTTATCAAGCCACCATCATAGATCATTTTGGAAAAATTTAGTCATCATTGTAGACCAGCCGCTTGTAGATAAGGGTTTTATGCGTTAATCTCAGGCTTTTAGGATTATGCTCGTTGACGTATGAAGAGACTCGGCCATCAAAATGGCTAAGAGGATGATGGTATTCAGTATTTATATAAATTAAAAAGTTCTGAACGGTTTTGTATGTACCTTTCATAACAAAATATATACAATATAGAAACGTTGACATAATACAAATTTATTACTATGACATAAAAGTATACAGTTGTTTAAAGTAATGACATATACATTTTTTAATATTTTCGTCTATATGTTATATAGTTCCTTTGTTTAAATAAATACGGATAAACCATTTCTGTTGAAAACATTTATTGAAACATAGCGAAAGTTCAAAAATTTACGCACACACCTTCACACATACATATAGCACAATACAACTACAATTTATAATACAACCAGTGTCATATGACCATTTTGAACTTTGGAAAATACGAAGATTATAGTTGTCTACATCATTTGTAATAGCGTTTTAAGTTTTCTGGGTAAGACATATTGTATGAGGTTCGTTGGTTTTTTACAGAATTCCGACTCGAGTGGCACAAGCAGTATGGATCCACAGTTGGAGAGGCAAGTGGAGACGATCAGGAACCTCGTGGACTCGTACATGCGCATCGTGACCAAGACCACGAGGGACTTGGTGCCGAAGACCATCATGATGATGATCATCAACAATGCCAAAGATTTCATTAACGGCGAGCTGCTTGCGCACCTGTACGCGTCTGGTGATCAGGTGCGTTTGATGAGAATTTTTTTATAATTATTTAAGTTTCTTTTGTATAATAAAATGTTCTTGAAATAAGTTTAAGTATGTTTGTTATATTAAATTTTGCGTTTATTTTCTATATCAAAAGTACTTAGTAAGTATTATGTGATGTACATTGTTCCAATGTTGTATACCTAGTTAGGCTTAATGGGAAATAGGATAAATAACATAAAAAACTCAATATTATTCATTAATTGAAAATTACGAAATTAGGGGATTAAGGGGATAAAGTTGGTGAGGACTCGTTAATTCATTCATTAAAATGAACTATTGCGAATATATTTCACAGTCACAAATGATGGAAGAGTCACCCGAAGAAGCGTTGAAACGCGAGGAGATGTTGCGCATGTACCACGCGTGCAAGGAAGCGTTGCGCATCATCGGCGACGTTTCCATGGCGACGGTGAGCACGCCCGTGCCGCCGCCCGTCAAGAACGACTGGCTCGAGAGCCGCCTGGACTCGAACCCGAGACTCTCGCCGCCCTCGCCGGGCGGTCCGCGCCGGGCTGCACCGCCTCAACAGAGTGAGTGTACATCTTTATAGCGCTATTGTTTCCTTCGGCATGAATTGCGGGGAACTTACCGTGTTGGTGATCGTGAGCAAATGTGCCATCGCACGGAAAGAACGACTGGCTTGAGAATCAGCTCATCAGAGTGTGCATCTTTATGGTACTTCTTTTGGTATGACTGTGAGGAAACCGAAATTCCGAATCGGTGGTAAATATAAAAGATTATGTAAATGTAAATGACGTTCGAAAAGCGCTCCAAGAAGGCCGATTTGGAAAATAAACATTTTAATTTTGACTTTGACTTTGGAACTCAGCTAGAATATATCTTAAAATTATATAAGGATAACAAAGTCCTAATGCTAATGTTTAGTTTTTTATGCGCTTTTGTTAAATGTGGTTGAACCCTCCTTCCAGCCTAGTCCTAAATCGACTAAAAAAGGTTAGATTAAAGGCTAATCGGTTTTCAGTATACTTTCACACATCATCGTAATTATTTTTCTTCATTTTACGCATTCAG
>LQNK01000680.1:689329-699812 GCA_001586405.1 Phoebis sennae | reverse complement strand
TAAGTTTTTGGGCAATGGTTACCACACAGCATTAATAAATAAAAACAATCACTTTGTATAAAATAAAAATACAGCGGAAATGTAAAAAAGCTAGAAATAATACAATATTGCAATATTTCTATTAAAATTTTTGTATGTAGTGATTTCCCAAACATTAAACATGGGAAATTGTTACTGAATGGTTTTGGGTTAATCGATCTAAATATTTGCACTTTTATTTATTTTTGTGTGTGCTTTGCTATTTAACTTTAGTGTTTGGGTGATGTAACAGCCATAATCTATTGTTTTAACTGGGATTGTTGTTCAATATAATTATCTATGCTTGTCTTACTAATCAAGAGTGTGTAGGAATCGACAATCAGTATGAACATTTTAGTTAATTTAACAATATAATTAATACGGTTATTATTTAGTAGATGAAGAATATTGCAAAAGTCGAGATATATTATGTTCGCAGACGGCGCTAAGTGTACGGGCCGCGGCGTGCTAACAAACTAAGTTACGTACGAACTAAGGTACTAACTCAAGTGGACATGTTAACTTTGTACATTTGACGGTCAATTTAAAATCATTACCTTATACCAAATGTTTCTTAAAATATTTTATCCCTGTAAAATACCCTAAAGGTAAGGGGAATATTATTATATACAACGAAATATTAAAGCTTTTATAAAGAAAATTTAACGTAATATACTCAGTACGTAAAATTATTAACTTAATATTCCAAAAAGTATTAAACTTGTACGAACGATTGAAAAGAAATGTTTAATCGATCATCAAGTGTAATAAGTTAACATTCGGTCAGTTATAAATATTTATACATATGTTAAATACGATATTAATAGTGACATTAATAATTGATTAATATAAATCTTATGAATTGTCTGAAAGAAAATTGCTTCCAATAAATAATCAAATTAGTAATGTTTATGTAGGTGATTGTAGTATAAAAAATTCGCTTCCTGAATCTCCTGCGGACGGCAAATATAAATTGAAGGAATAAATGTACAAATGGATAATTTATTTTATGAATGTTGTTTTAAAATGTTATTTTTTTAAAACCTATAAAGCCCGTTATTTTGTGTAACAACGACATGGTTGTGGTCGCATCGAAATATCGAAACTGTCTGCAGCGAGATTTAAGAATTATACAAAAAATATATTTCCATTTATAGGTGTCTATTAACATTTATAATATACCAGGTTAAACGAATCAACAAATGTGTACAATGTAGGCTCGTTTTGCACTTATATTTAATTTAATCTACCGATTTAAGAGATTACTTTTATTTACTTAGTTGAAGTCTTGTTGTTAAAAGCACTGCATGATAATTTGTTACTAACTTGTGTGTGGTCTTCGCAAAATGCTGTTTTAGATGTGTTTGGATCTATCCACTGTAAATAATATCACGTTAAGGTATACAGTTTGGTATTTTGTCAAACAATCACAGTTGCCCTGTAAGAGATCTTTCTATATGAGGCACAATGTATTTTTGATTTTATTTAAATCATACTATTATGGCAGTTACATTACTCAATACTTACAGAGAAGCTGTGAGTGTATTATAAATGAATAATTACTTTTTGTGACTTCATATTTATTTGTGCCTTTGTAACAATAACCAGTTCGAAGGACCAAAAATGTTTTGATATAGAACAACTTTAATTATATAATCATCATCACCAATGTTCAAATTGATATGATAATTATTAATTCAACGTTTTGTAAAGAAGTAGTTATTTAAAAATTGTTTCACAATTTTAATATTGGATAAAATATCAAAACACTTTTAAATTTAAATCAACATAGTATTTGCAAAAGGCTTATGGGTAATGAATTAGTAAAATAATATGTGGGATTATATAAAATCGTTATAAAAATAAATGTTGAATGAATTGGGTACTAGGCGTCCAGGAAGCGCGGCAGGTGCTGCGGTGGGAGCGATGAACCAGCTGCCCCCACACATGCGTCAACAGATCAACCAAGCCGTGGGTCAGGCGGTCACCAACGCGGCGATCAGCGAACTTAGCTCAGCCTTCGCGAGATTCAAGTAAAATATCTGAGTAGCCTCTGTGCGGCTATTGGTCTGTGCTGTGTTTGATAGGGTGTGACGGGACTAGGAACGTAAGAGTCTAAAGTGTCTACAAAATGTCGTGTTTTGTGCTGTTTTGGGAAGTGTTAATTATTCGGGTGTCAATTGCAAAATTGTATTAGTTACGCTTTTTGATAGTCAGTAGGGAGAGTGATAATGCGGAATTTTAGTTCACCTCCGCGACGTCAGAGGCGTTGTTATTTTCCATACAATTGTTAATAACTTGCATTCATTGGTACAATTGTGTAGCAACACTATTGCAATTTAGAGATACGTTCATTTGTTTTATTTTTCAATATGAGTTTATTTATTATATTTTTCATATTAAGACGAGTTTCACAGCCTACTGTATCTAGTCCCGTCTTACCCTAACGAACTCTAATGTGTGTACGCAACGCACTACGCCTTTTATGTAACTTTTTGTAAAGCATTAATCCTTTCACTAGTTCTATTAATCGGTTTTTGTGGTTTTGATATGAGTAGCGGATTGACTAACAAATTAAACCAAATTTATTAGTAGAACTCGTGAATTTGACAAAATTTTAAATTCAGTTCTATTCAAGTATAACAATACCAGCATAAAGCCTTCTCGTGAGATAATAACTTTTGTTTTCTATAACCAATGTTTTCACCAATTATTTTAGGTCCATTTTTTGATCGCATAAATATTTTTATTACATGTTCTTATACACTTCCTTGTGTTGTAATTTTCTTTCTTTGTTTTGTAATTCTTTTTTCAAATATTGATGTTTTTTATATTTTGTGTTTAGTGACTCACAGATTTTACCAGTGATAATGTAACGCTTTTTATGTAAATTATGTCCATACATATTATAAAATATTGCAGATAATATTTTACGAAAAATATATTTTCTGTGTTGATAAATCTATTTTGTGAAACTTTCATAAAGCGATACTATTCTATTTTTAAAGTAAATTAGTTCATTTATTTTTAAATAAAATAACATACGGATTTGATTTTAAATATCGCTTCATGTATAAAGTTTTGTACATTTAATACTGCTTGTGATACGTCACTAATGTTACCATAGCGTAATAAATTAATTATTAACTTTGATAAAATAACACAATTGTCCCAAAAAGGTTGTTGAAACTTAGTTATGGAATGTGATTTATGAAGATCACACACTTGTCAATATTTATATTTTTCCTTTTTTGTAACTGTCGTATTTAACGCATGAATGTAGTCTACTACATTATTAATAATACATTGACTAACATACATTCCAGATTATATTTAATCAACTAAATTAGCTGTGAAAAATTACAGTATTATCTTCGAATAAATCAGGCAGTGCTTTAGGATTATTGTAAGAGAACACAATTATCCGCGCGGTGCGCACGTATTACACGGTTATGTATTTAAATTTATTTTGTATAATTGTAAAGATTATATTCAGTGGCTTAAGGTTATATTAGGTGTATATTGTAGTTGACTTTAGCGCGGGAAGTGCGTCCCGCCTCGTAGCATCCGACAAAATTGAGCATATCAAATTGTTTCTGTAAATGATTTAAGTAATTATATGTGAAGACTCGAGCGTCTATTTGTTGATGTTGATGCACCGGACTTGCGTAGTGTAGCTGCGTAGGCGTGTTGCAAAATGTTCTCACCTCAATGTTTAAGTGTTTCATTAGCTTAGAAATATCTTGACACGATTCTCCCGAAGACGCATTTTATCTACCGGCTCCTGTTAATCACGATTGTGCTGCCCGCTATTCAATATTGTATCGGTATCGCCTCTAAAAATTGTACGTAAACTGTTTGTACTTATCGTTAAGACCAAAGCGATTGTCCCCTATATTGTTGCTGTTAGCAATATCTTTGGTCAATTATTAGAATGTTTTATGGTATATGATATGAAATCGGAATTAAATGTTACAAAATTAATGGAATTTTAATCTTAAATCATCATCACGTAGACGCGCGGCTTACGTCATTATTCATAGTTCATTATACATGGCTAATCCATTGCCGTACAGTTCATTTAATTTTATCAGATATATAGACGCCGAAGAGGACCAGAGTGGGTATTTAACGAAAACACCATCACAGTATACATAAAAAGGCATATCACTTACCTTATCTTTGAATTAAACCATTCTTAGAATGATTTGATTTCAAAGGAAGTTTGTAGTTGATTTACTGTTTAATATGTACACTGTGACGCGCGTAGTCGGCGTCGCAGATCATAGTTCCTACACATTTGACGATGCAGCCAACGTGACGTAACTGTATTACATTTATAATAATATAAATAACTTATCATCATAACGTTTTTGCTCTCTCTTGTTAATAGCGTTAGTACCATCGAAAGGTCTAGACAGAGATTGTTGGATTTGATATAGTCTATGAATATTGTTAATCTTATGCTGTATAAATAGATTAATTAAACGCTATATACGTGTACGAAGATGTTTGATTTATTCCATGAGCATTGAGTGTAATCTCACTTGTTACGCTTCTAACGTTAACATTTACTGGATGTTTTAGGTAAGCTGAGTTCAATTATTGCGGTATATATTTCAATGAGATCTTTTAGTCCATTGTGTAGTTCTAGAATAGACAATATTAAGTTTAAGTAGTGGAAGAGTTCTTATTGAAATATTTGTTGCATGGCGTAACATATAAAATGAAATAACACAAAGATGGGTTGCATGCCTCATGCGTTACTAATGTTAAATTGTAGCTAATTGTGCTAAGATGTACAAGGCTTGTCTGTATTTCCGTAAATACGTTCTATAGTATGTAGCTTTATAATCGTCTTAAAAATGCATGTTTATTTGATATATTTTATCATCATTCAAGTCTTATCTATCTTGTATCGTACATACATTTTTTTCATCATCCTCTTACTAGTCCTTCATGTTTAAGTATGTTTTCAAGAAAACCTCATCGTAGTTTACTATCAAATAGCAATTATAGTTGGTATATATTTTTTTATAATACATATTTTAATTATCAACTTTTTTGTGTAGCCGACCGGTGCCAAACGTGCCGCCAAAGCTGCCTGAACGACCGCAGAATGGACGGCCATTTTGAACTTCGTCTGCTTCGCCGCCATTTTGTGATATCCGTGTAAATATGTTTCTTCTCGTCTGTATATTGCTTTAGCGTAATATTTAATGCATAGCATTATTTTCGGTTAAGTAGCCAATTAGGATGTTTCTATATAGTGATAGGATTTACACTGTTTTTAAAGTGAATTAAATGCACGATATTTATTATCGATTGAGTAGTTATCAGCAGCTATAACACTGAAAAAAGGTTAATTGTTGAAAATATGAAATATGATAAAAATTCTATTGGATAATGTAGTGGTTGAAATACAAGTATTACTATATAAAACAAGGCATAACTTAGTCAAGTGTCTGCAAAAAAATGTGATTACTCCTAATATTATTTTAGGGTGTATATTTAATCTAGACGAGATTGAAAATAAGGTAATTTTTACAATGTTACCAATAAAAATTAAATAAAAACTTGAAAAAGTATAAAAATTTTAAGATGTAATATTTTATTTTTATTTTTAGCGATTCAGTCAGTAAATTAAAGAGATACTGAAAATTATAACCTTTGAATTTTTGTTTGTCGCATTTTTTAATTCGTTTGCTTGCCAAATTTCAAACAATGGTATTATAAATATTAATCTCTGCTAAAGTATAAAACCATAATAATTTTGTAAACTAAAATGTTAGTCTAAGTAGATGTAAAAATATTTGACTGTAACATTTTTGTTCTGTATTTAAAAATATTGTAATTGTGGCATTTATTGTCGTATCTTGTAACATGAATAATGAGAGGATTTTGTTCTTATGAACTATTTTTATTTGATTAAAATTACACATAAGGTATTATTTTTCTATCCTGACATGATATATTATAATCCAAATGAAACTTTATATTAAAATAAAGTTCTTTAAACCTGAAATTATATTTGAATTGTATTTACGATAATGATATCTAGTCAAAGTAAATTTAAATCGTAATAATATGTCGATATTCTCCATACATTCCCTATCTCTCACGATTCATGTTGCAGTATAATTGTGTATATAGATGTAATGGTAATTGTGGACCTGTTCATAATGTGTACTAATGTATGCAGATGTAATAAATGTGTATATAAATTACTTTTGCTTTTATTTCTACCTATAAAAATGATACATCGTCGTTATCCATTATGACTAAAGGGTATATCTATGGTAATGGATAAAGTTTGTCGAAAGATATATGTTTGAAAACATCATATTTTTTATAGGTTCTAAGTTTTGCAAGAACCCCTTTGTCGGGATCAAGGAAAAAATGATATTAGGCCTAAATGTGAAAAATAAATTGATTAACAAAGAAAAAAATCTACTAAGACTTAAGTTTATATATAGAAGTCTGATCAATTCAAACCATTTATTGTTTTCATTAAAAGCAATAGTATCAAAATCTGTGTAGTATTTCATGTCTCTGATGATAAGCGAAGATTGGGTATTTATTCCTCTGTCATCTTAAACTGAATAATTGAGCCGTCGTTTATACCTGACCAAATGAATTTCGTAGACAATTTTAAAATACTCGTAGATTTAATAACACAAAACATTTAAAAATATGTACAGAGAATATTATTACTTGAAACATATTCCCTTTTCCCATGAGTATCCACATTGGTTTATAAGAGTTTAAGGTTTACTGGTTTTTATATTAAAAGCATTAACTCGCGTACACGCCCATTGCAGCTCCAAGACAAAAACGACCATTATTACAATTTAATGAAGAGAAAAAGCCATTAGGAGGTAGTATTTGATTAAATTGTCGGCAAGCGAACGGGTCCTGAGCGGCGCCCTCTGTCGCGGCCCACGGGGGCTTAATCGCACTAGCACGACTCTGATTACGTGCGATCGTTGTATCAATCATTTCCCCTATCAAATTATTCAGTGGTCGGTAATTCTATCGCCTTCATATCTCCGTAATGGCCGTGGAGCTGAGCGGAAACTATTTGGATGCACTTAGTCTCGCTTTGTTACAACCAAAGATTGTAATTCATATTATGTTATTGTTACGAAATTAGATTAGTGACGTCATTTCATTTGCTTTTGGTATCTTGTCACTTCATTTCTGTGCTTCGCGGAAGTGAAAATTTAAAATCGTACATGTTTTAAGGCTTTTCAAACTAAATATGAAATATGGAGATACTTCCTTATAACAAGACTAAACTGGCTCGTAGGCAACATAAGACAATTTCAGAATGAGTCAGGTACATATATAAATCCGGTATTCTCGGGACAGAACTGTTATTGATTGGTACTTATTTATAATTTATAAAACATTTCAGAAAATCCATAAATTTCGTAAAATTATCCCATTATTAAACCAAAACGTAATTTGCCATCTAATCACCATTACGTATGTCAAACCAATTAAATATCGTGCGACACCTAAAGGCTCCTATTAGCTGACAAAAATCGTAGCGTTTGGTCGCCGTAATTAAACAGTTGTCTAATATAATTGGCAACGGGCGAGTTCCCACAAGTCATAAAGTCACCCTCGGTCATACAGAACAACTTTTCCCAACAATTAACATGCGAGGTTCGTGATACACATGCAATAATTACAGGTGCTGCAGTAAGCGCCGGCTCAATCACTGCGGACAGCTGTTTATCCAATTTTTTACTGAATTACGAAGTCTTTAGATAGTTTTTAGTGCTTTATATGAATAATAATTGTTTACGAAAGACTTAAGCAATTATATAGGTATTTATTTAATCAAATAAAAAGTTGTTATTGTTTGAACTGAGCTGTGTGGTTCTTGAGAACTTTTTTATAAAAAATAGGTTCCACGATTTGCCATTAGTAGTAGTGACTAATTGAAAAAGTTTTCGTTGATAGTGACCAAATACCCGAAAATTACAGTTACTGTTATGTTCAAAAGATTCGTATCACTTACGTCGCAGTAATTTCGAGTTTATTTAATGAGTCGGCATGACGTTCCTGTAATTGTGTGGAATTTTTGACTAATGACACCACAATTTTAACTTACAATGTTTTTACTATGTGACATATTTTTTCTGTAGGTATTGATTCGCTTTATTGAATCTAGTGTATTGATTATAATTATGTTAACTTTGATGTTATGGTTTTATGCGTTATGAATTTATGAATCGGATTCTTAATAACTTTTTTTTTATTTAAGCGAGTTACCTATCAGATAAATAAATAGTATTTTCCCTATACTCGTAATAACCTAATTTGTAACGTATTTATCTTAAAAAAAAATACGTTACAAATTTACATATAATAGAGAGAGAGGGAGACACTAGATAAATTTATATTCCAAATCCCTACTATGTTTATATAGATATAATAAAAAGCACGTAGGTAATTACAATTACAATTTGGTAATATTTCACAGGGGCTTTAGAATATAACAAGCGGACGTTTTAGTACTTGAAATTCATTTTTGACTTTTGAAAAGTGCAACACTTTCCCAGCCCTTATCGAGTGCCATTCAACGCTACTGCGTTTAGACAAATGAACAGCGCTCCCTTCACGGCACACGCCAATCACGAGGACCTATGAATTCTGGATGAGAAAGGGTTTGTTTTTAAAAATACAAATTTTAATAATATTTTAGATTTAATTTTTTGTCAGTTTGTAATTTCAAGTCATCTCATCGGATCCAAATTAAGTTTTGATATGAAATTTATGTACCAAGTTAATAATAAATTGGATTAAGACGTTAGATTCTTTTCATGCTTTAGTTTTTCCAAGGAGATTTATTGTTAAAAAATGTACTATTAATGAGGACTTCAATACTAATTATTAGTTAGGTATTTACAATTCATTTAATAGAGGGAGTAGTGATGAAGTAATTTTTTTTAAAATACAAGTTCAATTTTAGGCAACCCTTTAAACAGTTTATTAGAAGACTAATTATGTACTCTTATCACCACCAAAAATTTCCACAAGACTATTGAAATTTGATGGAGGTGAGAAAGCGACTACTCTCTTCTAGTCATAATAGTTCCATATCCTCAATAAAAGTTTCGCGGTACAATAGCGGCAACTCGTAGAACACAATAAATCAATTGGAGTGGGTGGTTGACTTTTCACTCAAATGTGTGGTTAATTGTAACCGAAAATGTCTGTTGATCGAGGCACACTTAATTTGAGTGGTGCGTTAGGGGCCGATGGGGTGAGACGTAATGGTTCACTTGCTTTTATGACTATTTCATATTTGTATTTATCTTGTACACAGGAACTGGTGTAATTGGAACGTGATATTAGTAAAATAATTAGTATTGATTTTCTGGTCGGTGAATTATTAAACGTGATTGTGGACGAAAAGTTGCTGAAACTATGCTAATAAACAGGACTTTTTGTATGATAAGCTGTGTTTTATATTTTTATATTAGGTACCATATTAATAAAATTCCTAGCCTTTTATTGTGAATATTGTATGTTATCATACCATTTGTATACTTAATCTATCTTTTGCTCGATAAAATGTAAGTAAAAGAGAGTCCGTACTTCCTAGTTGAACCTTTTAATATCAGGAAATCCTGCATGGATACCTACCCGGCTCGAGGGAGATGTACGTTAGACACTTACTGACTAATACCTCACGGTGGCCTTCATATGCGCAAGAAATCGGGGGTCTCCGGGATCTCCAGGAGGAACGCACACGGTGTCCTAGTTGAACCTAGGAATCAGATTAATAGAATTTGGCTCTGAATTCAGATTGGCCTTGTGGAATTGCCTGCCCTATCAAATTATATGTATATGCTATTGATCGAGCTAAGCAAGGGCTCAAAAGACGAGAATGCTAGGCTGTTTTTATGTATGTTTAAAAATCATTGTCCAACGATAACTTGAGTATTGTTTATCGGATCTTGATTAAATTTCATAGGCGAATAGTTTAGTCAAAAGAAAATGTCTAGTTCGAAGAAGAGCGAAATCGGAAGATATCTGCAGTATGAAGATAGAGGAAGGAGGGAGGGGGGCGGTGAAATAGGCGATCTTCTTATGAATATAGCCGAGAGTGGTACCAAATGAAAGGTCTTCATTCATAAATAACAACGCCAGGTCAAGCTCGGAGCCACTAGTTATGAAAAGTTACTATAAAATTTATGAAAGGACCATTTGGGTTTTTAGCACACTCGTATAGTTGCTTAAATTTTTAATGTTCTTCAATTGTAATGTGGTATAAAGATTAAAGATAAAGAAGTGTTGTACTTACCTGGTACAACATAGTTACAAAATTAAACAATATAGAGAAAGGAACCTGCATTGTTATCTTTACAATATAATGTATGTTGTCTTATCGCTAAAACGATATCTCTAAGATAATCTTGAAAAGTTTTGGTCGCAGGGATGTAACTTG
>LQNK01000680.1:646884-688455 GCA_001586405.1 Phoebis sennae | reverse complement strand
GTCCTAGTTGAACATATTATTAGAACTTGGGTCTGAATTCAGCTTGGTCTTGTAGAATCGCCTGCCCTATCAAATTATGTATATATTATTGACCGAGAGAAGCACGGTCTCATAGTTGAGATTGCTGGGCTCTTTGTATGTTTGTAGGCGTATAGTTTAGTCAAAAGAAAATGTCTAGTTCGAAATTGGTGATTTTCTTATGAATATAGCCGAATGTGGTACCAAATGAATTGTCTTCATTTATAAATTACAACGCGAGGTCAAGTGCCACTAGTTATGAAAAGTTACTATAAAATTTATGGAGGGACCACTTGTGTTTTTAGCATATCTACTCGTATAGTTGCTAATTTTTTAATGTTCTTCAATTATAATGAGGTATAAAGATTAAAGATAAAGAAGTGTTGTACTTACCTGGTACAACATAGTTACCTTATCACCTTCAAAATTAAACAATATAGAGAAAGGAACCTGCATTGTTATCTTTACAATATAATGTATGTTGTCTTATCGCTGAAACGATATCTCTAAGATAAAGTTCTGGTCTTGAAAAGTTTTGGTCGCAGGGTTGTAATTTGTGAAAAGTGAAGGAACTTATATGCTATATTCGTAATGTAGTTACAAGCTTCAGAGAATTGGCTAAATGATTCAGATTTAAAAGTATCATATGTATTAATTCAAGTATTCAAATTGTGCCAAATTATACCCCAATTTGTTCAAAGGATAAAAAATTAAATTAACATAATAATTATTATTCTTTCACACATCGTAAGAATAAAATTGATAACGTAAGACAATCAGAAAACAGAGCTATCTTTTCAGGTAACTAAAAGGTCACCTAAATCAGATATTGCAATAAGTAACAAACATCCAAACATACAAACTTCCAATTATAATTTTGTAGTACATTTTAAATTGCTCTAGAGCCACAATAGATTCCATACACCGCGTTGAATTTCCGACCGTTACAAGTTTCCCCAACCCTCAACACACGGTAATTGCACTTTGATTGTCCATTTAAATCATTTGACTCTGTTCAAAATTAATTGTAACAGCACTTTACGTTTTCATCGCGCAGTTGTTTTCATTTATAGAAAATGTTATTCGTTTACACGTTCCGATTTTGTTTTTATGTTCTTTATTATGAAGAAATAATTTAGAGGTACAAATCCACATACGAGGATGATGTTATAACCTTACTTTTTACTTTATGATTTATCATTATTATAAATTGGATACTATAGTGATAGTATGCAAAAGAAATGGTGCGGGATAAACACATTTGTTCAGCAAGTTCAGGAAATTAAAAAACGGTTAAATTTAAATCTGTATATAAAATTTATCAATATATAAAAATTGAGAGATTAAAAATAAACGAAAATAAGTTAATTTTCTTCAGGCCAGTACGCCTCTATCATCTTCTTGAGACGGTCGTCTACTTCCTTGCCCGCTGGGGGCTGCTTCCCCAGCAGGAACACGAACTTCTCGTGGCAGTCCATCATGCCCAGGTACTGGCCTTCGATGACCTTCAAACGCATTGGGTAGCGGTGGAAGTCGGCCAAGTCGAGTTTTGCTGGAAAACATTTATAAAATATGATTTATTTGCAATCAGAGGAGAAAAAACGAAGCTTTAATACTAATAATAATCACTACATAGTATAAAACAAAGTCGCTTTTTCTGTCATGTGTCATGTTGTATGTCCCTATGAACGCTCAAATCTTTAAAACTACGCAACGGATTTTGATGCGGTTTTTTTTAATAGATAGAGTAACTCATGAGGAAGGTTTTTATGTATAATATCATCCATTAAACCCGTGCGAAGCCGGGGCGGGTCGCTAGTTAATACTAATTTACTAATAATACTAATTTAATAATAATAATAGTTTACTTGAAAGGAAGTGATAACTTAAATGTATTATTTTACGGGAGCTAGTTTAGTTGTATAATATAAGTCCTTTCATTATTCAAATAACTTGTTCTGCTATAAAAAGATAAAATGAATCAAAGTATGCTTTCCCTATAGTTGACGTATTAAAATTATACCCTCTACAATCTAGAGCAATTATAAGGCACTAATAGTTATGCACTACACTTGTCGTTTTCTCAAAATTTGTTTAGGTATGAATAAGGTTTTATACCTGTAGGTGGAGGCATTTGTAAAGTCCTGTAGGAGCCATCGTCACCGAGTCGTTCTAAGTAATAATCCCTGGTTTTATTAGAATTCACCGCCGCACAGGGTATTTGCATTTTCAAAGTCATGTTCTCCCATTTAAGATTTTCCACATATTTGCCGATACGACCCTCAAGGTCTGTTCTTTCCTGAAAAGAAAATAAGGAACGCTTGCTAAAACATTATTCATTTACTACTAAACACGTTTCAGTTAGTAGATTTAAATGAGAAGTTAAATTGCATCATGTCCATTTAATAAAGATTGCTAATGATTAAACTTATAAAATTGACGGATTATAAAAGACGTTTAAATAAAATTTGGCCACTATTACCCGCTATAATAGAGTAACGAACTGACCTGATCATTTAGAGCTGTGAAGGAAACACAATGCTGGTCGCCAGAGCCTTTCGATTGTTCCGTTTTGAAATGCAGGAGGTGCCATGTGCCGTACGCCTGTTCGTCTTTAAAGCTCACGCCCGCTGAAAAGTTCTGGCAACTGGGGCCATCGGAATGCTTATGCGATTTGCCCGTTATTGCCCCGATGTACATCAACGCGATTACTGCAAACAAAGTTCAGTGTACACAAGCGAAGAATGAAAAGAGGTATGAAAAAATTTCTTGGTGTTTAGTACAAATAAAACAATACCAATAATTAACACCGTTGGCATCGTTTTAAAGAACATCATGAGCAAGAGCACGACGTGAGCTGCGGTAATGAATTGAATGACTTGATTAGGTATGTCGAAAGGATAACAGCATTAAACATTCATTTGCGAATAAATCTTATTGCCAGAGGCGGCAATGCTACTTTTTGCTGGTATTCTCACTAATATCTGCCTTTTTCCAGGAAAATATGAGGTTTAAGGATTGATACGCTGTATTACGATTCATTACTTCGGAAATAAGTAAAACACAAGAAGGTCGTTAAGATGCCGTACATATTTATTTTTAGAAACTATAAAAGGAAATAAGAATATGTATTTTACAATTGTAATTAGCAAAATTATATAATTATCAACGTACGCAATAACTTTAATGATTATAATAATAGTATGGGTTTTCCCATATTAGATGTAGATAATTAGCTGGTTTTTACAGAAAAGTTTAGATACACTGTTAAAAGGATTAAGTTACAGGTCTACTAAGATTTTATTTTGGGTTTTCAATATTACTATGAAAAAAAACACTAATATTTAAATAAAATGTGGTCACCCCTATATATATTATGTGAATTAAAATGTTCCACTTATTATCTTCGATTTTATCATACTTTTGGTATTCAATATTTATATCTTAATCGTACCCTTGTAAGTAAACAGCTTCAGAAAATTTAAGACTCATATTAAGTACAATCCGTGCTCCATACCTGTAGAAATAAAAAAAAAACAAATTGCTTTCGAAGGACAAGGACAGGAAATAAATTGTTAGATAAACAACATCTGCACTATGTTTATTACAAGACATAATACTAGTCCATTTTTTGTTAACTATTTCTTAATTTTTAAATTCCATTAAAATAATATGAAGAACGACATTTTCAGATCAGAAATCAGCATTAGTCAAAGGTCCTGAGAGCATAAGTCACAAAAGGCGCGCCTTTTCAAAATATATTCAAAGTAAATGATATTGTTTTGATTATAAATAAAGTGTAGTTATTGTCCACTCCACACATTACGAGATTTGTAAACGCGTTGGAGTAAATGATGAGTGGCCTGTAAACTGAATAATCGGCCACATCCCGTCCATTTGGTATTTTTGCAATTTACGAGATCGCCTCACCGCGAGACGTGATTAGTGCAAATTAATACCACTTATTAATATTGATACTCTATATAAGGGAAATTCGAAATATGTGATATATTGCTTTCGTGCTTAGGCTTATCGGATTGCTTAGGCACAAAAAACACTGCTTTGACCAGACAAAATGCAAATAATCGTCTGCTATAGACGTAGAAGCCAATGATGATGATGTTTTTGTGACCGCACAAAATTATTTCTTGATAGATTTAAGTTTGGTATGTAGGTACTAATGGCTAAAAGCTGTTCGGAAAATGCTATACAGGGGGTGTAACAGACAAAGAGGAAGCTTAGTTTTAATAAATTTTGATTTACTTTAAATAATTTAAAGTGAATTATTCAATTTCAAGGAATTTAAAATGATAATTAGCCACGACTTAATATATTTATACTTTTAAAAAATGCTTTATAAAAGAGACCGCAAATCTAAACACCCAATGTAACTATATAGTTTTAACATAGATACGACTATTAACACAGGAGATTCTCCAGTACCTTATTTTATACAAGGACAAAGTGTTGT
This sequence comes from Phoebis sennae, assembly GCA_001586405.1. Classification (NCBI taxonomy): domain Eukaryota; kingdom Metazoa; phylum Arthropoda; class Insecta; order Lepidoptera; family Pieridae; genus Phoebis; species Phoebis sennae. The sequence continues at coordinate 683,966 of LQNK01000680.1, read as the reverse complement.
AGTTTTTAATATAAGATCTCATACTTTGTTATTACGTTTAAAATGTAATATCCATGCAAATACCTAACAAATGCATTTTAGTCGGATAAGCAATTTAAATAATTATTTCATGTCCGCCCGTATCGACTTACATTATTTTCATTTGAAATTGTTCTATTACAGCATTACAATATTATTTATTTCCTAGTAATACCAATAATTGCTAGTTGTAACGATATTATATTGATTCTGATGCAGTGTACAATGACTAAACAATAATTATGTAAGTATACTAATAATGATCGATGTGTTTCGATGGACAGTCACGATTATTTGTTTCTGTTGTTATTGACATTTATTTTTAAACATGCGATAAAGTTATGATCGCATTTTATGCAATAGAACTAATGAAATATATAAAATATTGAACGATAAAAATAACTTCACGAGATAATAAAGAATCAAAGTTTTACTGATTGGGGATACATTAACTGTAGATAAAACTTTGGGCTACAAGATTTGAACCCTTCTAAGAACTATAGAGAAAAACTTTATAGAATATCAGGCAGGTGTATTCTTATTTCATTCGAATGAAATTTAATTATCTTGATTGCCTCACCTGCCTAGGAATTAGCGAAACAATATTTCATTTTGTGTCATTAGTTGGGATAGACTGAGCTTTTGTTCTGTCGCGTAGCGATCTCGGTTTTTAATTACTGAAGACGGAATACATTAATGTAATCAAAGGTCGATACATCATACTCGCGCTATCGCCCCGCCTCGGTTTGATTAATAATTCTAATGAGCGGCCGTGCAAACGAGTTAATTAAGTGTTCTTTTTTTTGCCTGCCACTGCGATCGGTAAACGGGCGCATCAATCACAGCCTTTGTAGCCGCCGCCGAATTTCTTAATGATTGAAATGACAGCGCGATATATGGATGCATGCAGTGCAGGGGTTAATTCGAACAACATTAGCTTGTGTATTACGGGCCTAAAGACGCACATTAACATTTTTAAACGGATTCCATTAAACGTGCCCGTTTTTAATAATTATTTCTTAATTGAGAAAATCTCTTAGCTGTAATTATTCTATATTTAAACAGGAAAGATTTCCAGTAATTCATTTGATCGGCTGTATAGTGAGAAAAGCTCATTGCTTGGTTTCAGCCCGCTGTAGGATAAATTATTCGATGTTGATAGTTTAATAATGGTAAATGTCATAAATTCAATGTTAAACTCACAATTCATCAAATTTTAAATTGTAACATATAGGAAATACTGCAATTGGTACGAAATGATTACAACAACATACATAAAATTAGATAACTTTTTTCTAAATGGGACAATTTTAACGAAGTCGGTAAAACGCATAATATAGACTATGAAAATATGATAAAACATGGAATTTAAGCATATCATTGAAGAGGAATGACGAATATCCGTAAATTAAAACAGTTTATTCTGTAAAACTAGTGGGAACAGTTCCACGTCAAACATTATCAATCATTGGCAGGCCGCGGCCGCGGGCGGAATTGCTTTAATTTGATAAAACGCAATTAGCTACCAAAAAGAAATCTAATCTCCAGAGGCGGCTCAAGTTTTTTGGCAGCTTCAATTTTGAATGAGCTCCATTTTGATGGCTAATGTCGTGGAGTTTTTCTTTGTTTATTGGCTGTATTACGCGCCGTATGATTAATACTAAAAAATAAATCCATTAAGGACTATCACTCATAGTTTCACAGAGTATAGTTTTAATACAATTTCAATATTATATTACGCTTTGGAATGTCTTTTTTCAATTCTTGCATCAGATCAATCGCGGTTTGATCGCAATTAATTCGTAAAAGCATTTTTAATGTATCGATAATTAACAACCATTGTGGATGCAATTAAAAGACATCCTTTCTGGCGAGTCATTCCAGTGGCAGTATCAAGTGGAACTCAGCAGGGTTCACTGTCTAATTCACCGCGCTACCAACAGGTGGCAGCGATGCCTCTTTTCAAATCTGACAGACGCCATTGCCTTTAACTCAGAAAGCCGCGAATAAAATTAATGATGTTCGCGCCTTAATGACGTTTCACGACGCCGCTCCATTGTGTCCGTAATACAACAATTATTGAGATCATTTATTAAGTTTATTGATCTTTTAAGTTAATCTTTTATTTCGTAATTTAGCTCGATGCGAGCGCGAACTCATGAAAAAAATATCTCATATGCGGAGGCATTTTTTGGACTATTTTTGTCATTATACGGCGTGATGTGAGCGGTCTTTGAATGTGGAGGCAATTACTGCTCTGCATGTGGTTTGATTATGTACGAAGGTTCCGTTCCATCTAGCGGTGAGCCTTAAGCACGCCCGCGCCGGTAAAAACATTACTGAAATCTTTTGCGGTGCTAGTTTTTAAGCTTCCGTTGCTAAATTGACGTTCATATTAAAAGCTATTGTTGCAATTTGGATGGATTTTTTTTACTTTTATGTTTAGCTTTTATAACTGTGAACGATTTAGACTTTATGAAGCATACATGCAAGCAGATACTTGCAGGTACGTTCTGGCAGACATGACAAATTTTATTTTCTTTGTTTAGAAGTTATTTTTTATATTCATTTTAATATCCGATACAATAGATTTATTCAACGTCCCAAGGTAGCTGCATTTTAAAAGCTTATTAGCGAAGCATATACGGAAAACACGTTCAATCTAATAACATCTAACTATACGATATTAAAGTTTAGACGTGATATAATTTTCTCAACAAGGGCCGATTTTACAAAGGCGGGTATTATACTTAGATGTTGCGATTACGTCTAGATTTATCTGTAGGTCTTCTGCCTCCAATTAAACGGAATCGTGTCCGTATTATAGTAATAACTGAAAAGAATAGATCAGGGATGTTAGGGATATGAAATTTCGGATTCGGATTGGATACAGATATTGGAATTATTATAATAATCCGGATTCGGGTGCGGATATGAAATTATTTTGGATTATTTGTTAGTTTCAAATAATTTCAGTTAAAGAAATTAGGAAGAAATACAAATAAAGTTAAATCATTAAACGACATATAATACAAAGAATGGTTGTAGAATTGAGGAGATTGTGTCTCGGCCGATCATAAACAATTTGTTAGGATATGTCTTCTTTAGACTCTATCCCTGTCCAAAATTATCCGAAACTTTTTAATCAGATCAACTACGGATAATTATATCAGATATTCGATAGTTTCGGTTACGGTTACGTAGCTCCTCCACATCCCTGGCCTGTATTATTGTAATAACCGAAAAGAATGGATGTCTAACTGTGGAGGCACGCGATTGGCTTACCGCTCGCCAATGCGGGCGCGCATGATCGGACGTCGTTAGCCGATCACGGCCGATAAGGTAATTATACAACTTGCTTTTGATTGCTACTCTACTATCCTCGTACTTTTCAGGCTAAACCTTTTTAAATCTTAAATCGCTGGTTGGTTTTGTAACGGAATGTTTGCTGGATTTGCAAAATGATTGAGGATTTGTTACTTGATTTGTGTTGTATTGACGGGTTTGTTCATATTTATAATACTGCTAATTTGTTAAAAACTGCGATATTTCGTACACTTAAATGAACTTTTGAACTCTCAGGAGAGTTAAAAAAAAGTATTTTGATTGGCATAATATGTCTGTGTTAATATTAAAGAGGTTAATTTATTGTTTAAATGCAGTTTTTTTTAAATTATTGTTGTTACTCTGCACTAATGTGATTAAAAATACTTGTCTGGGTAATCGTTGTAGAGATTAAAACATTGGAGTTAAAATATGAAATTTGGATAATGCCTAGGTAAATTTCCTCATAAAATAATTGCTTGAAACTCGGTGTTAACTTTTTATAGTAGAGCATGAAAACAGTGTATTGTACAGCTGTTTTTATCCCAGCCATAAAATGAAATGTAGTATTTAAATGTAATATTTAATGTAGTGTTTAAATACAACGCGGAGGAAACATACCAACACTAACTACCAATTTTGGGCTTTTATAATTTTCTAAGTAATAGAATGAAATAATATCGACAATTTGTCAACATTAAACTTGTTCAATTATTTCTTTTGCCGATAACTACACCTACATTACTCAAAGCGCTAGTATCTCCTATTAAATATCAACAAATTGCAAGGTTTGCAGTCACGTAGGATCAATCACATAGCTCGGTTTTGTTCATTGACTTGTACGTGATCTCTTGTAGGATTCAATGGAGCCGGACTAAACGCCATATGTACAACGCTTATTATCTTTACGTGTAATGCACTATGCTCGCGAAAATTATTGTTTATGGTTAAACTTTGAACGCAGATAGTTTTAATATATAAATTTGGTATAAAATCTTCTATCCTTGTTCTAGACATGCTTCTTTTTTATGTAACAGTGGGCAAGCAGAGCATGCGGTTCACCTGATGTTTAGTGATTGACCGCAGCCCATGAATATCTACAACAGCAAATGTCGCAGATGCCTTGCCAGCTTGAAGCAAGGGGAGGAATCGTCGTTGTCGTTTCAGCCTAGGTCGTCCACTGCTGGACATAGGCCTCCCCCAAAGATTTCCAAAGGGGAGGAATAATGATGGGAAATTGGGAGAGGAGTTGAACAGAATGGGAGTGGATTGGGGTGGGAAAACAGGCCTTCGGTCACCCGCTATCCGTACGAAATACAGTGCAATACTGTTGCTATCGATCTTCTGCTGGGGGGTGATACTTACAATGGTGCGAGTTTAGCCCAATCGTACTATGCTTGGCTTGCACTCTTTTATTGCTGAAGATGTAATGCAGCAGAATTTTGCCTCTATTGTCTCTTACGATACCCACGGGTAGAAATGGGGTGGCGACACATCTATTCTAACCCGTCGTCACACGGGTATTCAACATTGTCGCTTAAATTTTATTTTATCAGAGAACCAAATAAATAAATGGTAGGTATTGCTAGATCTTAATAACGTTACAAACAGAAGGTTATTTGGTGTTAAGATTAAATTTTATGCTAAATCTATTCGTTTCCACGTCATTTTAAAACATGAAAATCGGTAATCGTTTCGTCTCTATTTCTATTTCTATTATTTTATATAATTTTTGAAATTTCATATCCTATTCTCTCATCGAAGGAACTCAGAAATTTTAATTCTTAGGTCATATGTTTTACCGGAAATCATTTTTCAATGCGCAGTTTAGAATTTATCCCAGTAATTTATATTAATCTATACTAATATTATAAAAGGAAACCTTTGTATTTTTGTATGTTTGACCGATTTCAAAATTTCTTCTACCATTACTTAGAAGGATTCTTCCGAATCCGTATAGGCTATATTTTATCCCGGAAAATAGATAGTATTATTTAACATTATGCTACGGGAGCGAAGCTGCGCGGATCAGCTATTAATATTTAATTTGCATGGAAAGAAATGTTGAGGATCTCCTCTGAACTGAGAAAAAAGTGGAAAGAGTCATTCTGGCACTAATCATCACTATGTTATGTTCCCATACTTGATGTCAACAAAGCATTTACGAACATTGAAATAGAACATGTGCTGCGATGATTACATAACAACAGGTGACCCGTATGCTTATTTGTTTGCTTTCTCAATACAAAAAAGTTTGCTGTACAATAATTGCTACTCGTTTGGTTCTATTTTTATATATAAAAATCGTTATTTTGCAACTCGTGTAATAATATAATTATAAAAGCTTTATTTCCCACACAAATTACATCGTTTTTACACAGAGTTAATATTATCTTAAAAATACTTATATTTAGTAGGTTATAAAATCATTATCTTTGTATCTATCTTATAGTACAGTATTAGTAATATTAGTAAGTTTATTAAAAATATGTAATTATTATTTTTATCAGTGCAGGTGCCGCTTCCTGTGGCAAAAGCCTTCTCCATGTATTTCCACTTTTCTCTTATTTTGCGTCTCTCTCCCAAAGCTAAATGTTCAACTGTTCAAATGTTCACTGTAATGTTCCTTAAATTGTAAGGCTTTATTTGGCAATAAATTTGAACTCTCAGGCTAGTGTTTCGAAAAAAAACCGTTTTGCAAAAGCTGCTCGAATTAGCCAAATGTCATTTTATAGCAGTCTTCAAAATACGACATAATTGTTTGCGGTTTCAACCGCGTTTTAAATGGCTAAGCAGACTGCAAGCATTTCGACACCGCATAATTTCATCGGCCTATAATAACACAAAAGTGGTTATTATTATAATATGTCATTTAATGATATCCAGGCCTCTTCCGTGGCTTTGGGCTGTTTGCAATTACTTTTGTTTTTCTTTGTACAATGTCACATTAGTGCAGTGGACGTTTGTTTGAAGTGTTTTAGCTATTTGCAAAGGAAAATTATATCCAATCTTTTAGTTTTTAACATTTAACGTTTAGTTTCGTTGTTTTGATGTAATTTTAAGTCGTGATAATTACTATGTTTTGACCCTGTGTTTATATTACGGCGTTGATAAATGATAATATTTTTTACATACAAAAAGTACATAAAAAATGTTAATAGGCGTTTTATTCCTTCACTTTCATAACCGAATGGAAAGTCCGACAAGACGAGAGGAATCATACGCACGGGGTTGTACCAATATCGCTAACTCCCGGAGTCAGAATTGCTACTAAGATTTTTATGAAATTCCCGATAACATTTTTTGGTTCCACCCTGGATTCAAATCCGTCACTTTCCTTAGTTGCAGTCAAAGATGATATTGGACCAGAATGTTCATAAAGGACATAGTCAACACCTCTTAACATGGGAGGTCCGTCAATGATATGCATAAAGCGCCATGAAAATAACAGCTTGTGATAAAGATAACGCTCTCTTGGAATATAAACTGACATTATTGGAATCTCTCAATAGCTTATATCTCGTTTACATTTATTTAATTTATGAATTTACAGCTTTTAGGTGAAGTGATATTGGGATGACATCTTAGCCCAACTGTATTAAAATAGTACTCGTTCTAAAAACCCGTTCACCACTTTTGAAAATTATAGTAAAAGGGTTTAAGAGAAATCGACTTTTTGTATTTCAAAATATAAAAAAAAATTGCACTACTTAAATAACATAAGATTAAAAAAGTCTTCTCTCGGATTCTTAAATAATAATACGCCAAAATATAGAGATGTCTATTGATATTTTTGGGTTATAGGAAAATAAAAGAAATCAATTTCTTGTATCAAGCAATCATAGAATAATGCTTTAGTTAATATTCTGAGATCTCAATAGATAGGTATACAATCGTAAAGTTATCAAAATATACTTTTAAAAAGTATCCTCCAAGGAGGATATACTTAGATATCCCCTTTTGAGAATAACATACATGTACGAGTATATAAGTCTATAAAACAAGTTCAGTATATATATTTTGTATTTCACCACACATAATTAGCTTAAAATACTGTTAGATAAACGATATTGTTTTATCTGTAAGCATCGTTTATAAAGTTATAGTATGACGGCGCTGCGTGGGAGGCGACACGTACCTACGGCCATTTGTTCCGATGACGACCAGCACGCTTTTATTATAATTCATTTACCGTGTTCTTTGTAACGGATAATATTAAATCATCGAAGCACAAGAAATAGCGGGTTGCAGCTGCGATGTCAAGTGTATAATGATGTATCGACAGAGTGATCTTGCTTTCGACATAGGCTATGTGAGATAGCGTGGAATAGCTTGAAAATTGGACATAATTTTACATTATCAAAATGGCTACGACCTATGTGATTCTTTCATACGTGCATTGAAAGGTTTAGGAATTCTTGTAGGTTACAAAAATAGCTTATAGAATGTATATTATGCAGGTACTGTATAAACTTTTTAATATTAAACAAATATTGAATTCGAGAAGGTAGATTATTGGCTTGCTACAAAACTGGTCCAGCCGGGGCAAGTTCCCTCCAATAGCAACATCGCTAATAAATAATAATCGTGGCAGTAATAACCCAAAACAAAATTAGAATTACTAAGTAAAAAAGGGAGACATAACAATCCTTAATAAGTACAAACTTCTATAAATGTGCAAACAAAAAATCTTTTCTAATCCCTCCTCTCTTGTCTAGAAAAGACCAGCAAGACATTTTGCATGGTTAGTTACGGTCTTGGAAGTCAAAATAGACTTCGGGTAGTCCCACTTTCTGTGATTATATATAAGTTAACATTTTGAAAAATATATCCGTGCTTATGTTGATTTTCAATAAAAATTGCTTTGTTTCAACTAGAAAGCTAAGACAGTTGCGTAAGCAAAACAAAATAATTAAAATTAATGATGAATAGCATAATACCATGTTCAGGCGCTAAAAAGTATAATAGAAATTATTATGATGTATAATGTGTAACTGTTTTTATCGCTAGTAAACTTAAATAGCATAAAATGGACATTACGCTTATTCTTAGATGATTAAAATAAAATGATTTTATATTTTAGATTTTTTTTGTATTTAATTGAATAAAATAAAAGGCTTTGTCGTTTTACTCTGTCTGTAGAGTAATATAATTTGTTAGTATTAAACAGCGGAAGTCATTAGAGGCAAAACGAACGGTAACTATTTCACGACACCGGTCACCGGGATGTTTCTATGGTTATGTCCTCTTTTACACCGAAATATAACACGCCATTTTTATATTATAGTAATGTGTATAAAACCTATCGCGTTCGGTTAACACAGCTGCCAAAAAAGCCATTTTAGGGGATAGCTGTGGTACAAAAAAAGAAATTGCAATATTGTTAGAAAAACATCTCTTAGCCTAGTTTATCAGTTGGTTTGTATGCCTTGTGTTTAATTGATATAAAATAATAGTTGTTCATTATAAACCAAAATATTTTTAAGGATACTTCCGATGTCTCAACAGTAAATGTTTTGGCAGCAATGCAAAAAAAGCTTGGGTAAATAAACTACGACCAAGTAAAATATCAATCAGCAAACAAAATATTAGCGTATTAAGTGAAAAGACAATAATATTTCTACAAGAAAATTCTATTTTAATGTGGTCAAGTTGGCTTATTTGCAATATTTACATGATATTGCAGCACTTAAGATTTTTATTGCAAAGTCCATATCATTATATTAATCGATTCAAATAAAACATAAATATTTCAGTCCGATTAAAATGATTTTTTAATTTAAATAAAATGTTTTGTTCTATTATTAGTTTTGTATGTAACATTTTGGTAACTTAAATTTTGTACTAAAATAAATGGAATATGGATTCATCTGAAATAAAACATTTGACTTTTATATTAAAAAGAAAATCGATCCATTAAGAATACAGAGTATATAGTATAAAGCATTTGAAGTTCAATTTGTTCCCGTACGCCGTACGGTGTGATACTCAGTATTGTTAACAAGCCATGTGTCCTCGCAATTGGACATTTTAGACAATATAATTCACTTTTAATTCGCAGCCTGAATGGCTCTTTTACGCAATTTGTATCATTTTATTCATTAATTTTATATTAATATGGCTCGTTACCTGTGAACAATAATAATAGATACAATGTTTTTGTTGTTTGTTATATTGTTGTTTAATGTGCTAACTAAAGTCGTAATTTTAAACATAAGCATATAATAGTTTTTACCTTAAGTTTCTTGAACTCCTCATATGGCTTAATGTTGTTGCATCATAAACATACAAATCAATCAATACATTTAATAAATGGCTTAACCTTTTTTAAGTTGAAACTCTAAAAAGGAATACAGAAACATATTGGTGTTAGTAATCTTTTCATTCGTATAAAATATAATTTGTTGAATATCCTTACAAAAGTGTCAAGGGTAATGGACTAATCTAATCGTTAAAAATCAAACGTGCGTCATATAGCGAGTATTCAGAAACGACACCCATAAAACCTTTATGATTAGTCAAACCTCTAGCGAGGACGATTCATTATGGGCCATTATGCGTCGTGTTTATCGACTTACTCTCTACAAGCCAATAAAATAACGAACGACCGAGATAAGAGCCGGACAGTCCTGTAATCTCTGGAACAAGGGACACTAATTCGATTGTGGTTTCGGTCGAGACTTTTTTGGGGTTTACGGCACAAATTGAAGTGTTAAAAAAACTACAAATTGGCTTTTTCGAGGGCCATTCATTAGTTCGACGCTGAATGGCGTGTTGTGTCGTTTTCGCTCAATTAGTTAAACGGAAATCGAGCGGGTCGCTCGCACACGGCGCTGGCCTGTGTGCCAACGCAATGTTTTACACCGCACCGTGTTCATAAAAAGCCCAACAAATTATTTACCTAGCTCTAGTTACAAGTTCATTGGGTTCACTTTATAACAAGTTCATTAGAAGGTTTATGTGATGCAATATGATCGATCTTCTGATCCTGTTCCTAAATGTAAATATGAGAACAGACGCTCGTAAAAGTTAAACGATAAATCCATGTTTGATTGCAAAAATGTAGGTACATTTATAATATTGCGTCATGTTTACCCAAATGGCAACGTATCTCTTATTTTTATTGAATCATTCGACAGTTGTTTTAAAACGGCCGTAATTTCAAATCAATTAAACGATAATATGGTATTAATAAAAATAACACCATTGAAAACTATTTATATAGCAGGTTTAGTGCTTAATGTATTTAAACATACATATGTTCACCTAAGCACATAAAACGTAAATTAAAGTCGTAATTTGTCAATTTAATGAACGATTATGTCAGCCGTGTGGTAGATCGTTGATGAAAGGCACAGGTGTGTCAGTCTTTCAATTCAAATTCAAATGTATTTTATTGAAGTATCTTTCTGGCACCTTTGAATAGTTTTTATCAGTAAAACCCATTAACCCGCCAGAGGCTGCGACATCGTGGTAAATTATAAATGTATATATGCGATTGTTTTGAACTCCGGCCCATTTGGAAAATTATTCATTTTCTCATTAATATTCATATGTAAATCATAAAAATTCTATGTTGTATATTCTATCAGTATTTCTGCTTTGTATTAAAGAAATATTTTTAAAGTGTTTCCCGTATTTCACCACAAAACCTATTTGGTATTTATTACAATCAATAAAGTATTTTTTACACCATATTCACAGTACAATGCACCTGCTTATATTGTAAGTAAAATGTACATGTTTTTTGCTCACTTCTGGCATTTAAATACGAGGAATTCTTTTCAATATTTCCGACTGAGTTATCAAAGACAAAAGTGTTTATTAATAAAATGCTAATTTCCGAATAAACAAATATACTATACATGTACAGTCAGATATAAAAACCCAAAAGTTATCGGTCAATAATAAGTGATCTCATAAATAGTTGCACTACAATCTCGGGACATGTTTGCGATACTGTAAAATGTAACGTGTGGGCGACTGTACTTTACCTAGACTTCGCAAAGCTCTGTTTCAGTTCATAATTCCCTTCCATTCAATAACTTCCACTATCAATAACGTTGACGCCTACACTTGGACGTAAATTTAAGCCTTAAAATTCCCAATTAAATGAGTAATAGCCTCGAAACCCACTAAAGCATTATTTTATCTCAAAAAACACTACAATAAGGTGATTTTAAACACATTTAGCGTATCGCAAGTATAGTTAAAAGCTGTATAATAGCGTTATCTTTGAGAGCCGGCACTAAATTGGGATGTCTTGCGAGGCGCGGCAGGTCTTATCAGTTTTGTCGTGTTCATCTTGAGTTGTGTTAGGCTTTACTCGGGATATTTACGTCGCCCGACGCCGGGGTGGCAAGTCTACATGTGACAATGTTGGTAACTTATTACTTATACACTAGCAGAATACCTACGACGTTCAATGGTGGTTTACACTAAGAGTGTGGTGGGCGAAGAGTTGTGACTTTTGAAGAAAACTTCTCCAACGATGTAGTGTATTTATTGAATACCGAGTTACTTATGTTTAATATAATATATGAAAAGTTTATTTTCGAATTTGGAAGTACGTAGAATAATGACAGCGATCGTAGTTACGAATGAGCTTACGAGACAACCCTTGCCGGATGCTGCGATTGATAAAACACTCTTTTGATATTTTTTCCGTGTTGCTTTTTCGTCTTATTGTCCACGGCCCATTGATAAACGGACAGGTATACGTACTCAGACAGGCGCCAACATTCCTCGCTCCGACCTCACACTTACTTGAGGCGCTATAAAAACGGGCACACTTTTTTATATTAGCACTTTTTGAACTATTTGCCTCCCTTTGTCCGTCGTGATTGTTTGTTTTGGTTATTAGTGGGGCTATAGGAAGTGGACGTGATAAACCTATTGGGCCTAAGCGTTTTATTGTACCAATTTCAAATATCCGCTCTCTATGTCTCAGTCGTTACATAGGATGATGAGCCCTAAAGGTATTAAAGATAATAGTTTCGACTCCATTAGCACCTTGTCGCGACACCGGAGCATCACGTCACACGTGGCGTTGTAAAATGTGCTATTTCTAATTATAATATGTCATGTACCGTACACTTTCACATTACGTTTAGATTTGTCAGGTGCTAATTAGCGTTAATGACGAGTTATAAATGTCGCCGAGGTCCCTGTGTCGAGTCGTAAAATTAGCGAGAACAAATCCGGAACTAGTCGCATTTACATTTTATGAATAGGCTAAAAGCGTGAAACATATTTGAAAGTTAAAATCGATCGTGCCGGTGACGAGCCGGAGCCGGTTTTATTAAACATTGATGGAGCACGTATTTGTACACTTTCATAATTAATAATCCACTGTTTTAATTACAAAGTAACGTTTGCATATATACAAACACAAAGGCAAACAAACGTTTATGGGATTTCCTGTATGGCATGGAACCAGAGCGGATATTGGCTTTTACATAAAATGAGGTTACTTTTACCTCTCGTAAAATTTTATGAATGAACGGCGACTTTTGGGTCCGTGCGTATCCGCAAAATTTGTGGGAATTCGCGTCTACCCGAGTCACCGCTCGTTTGAAAATTATCTATGATTAGACGAAATTATGGCGTGCTTAGTCATTATTGTTTGAACTAACGAATAGCGCCGTGTCGGCAGGCGGCACCTTTGAGACGCGGCGGTCATAATAGAGTGCAATTTTGATTTATTTAGCGATAGTTTCATTTCCGGCGCTAAAGACAGCAATTCCGGCCTTTTAAATTTCGTTTTAGATAAAATTAATTATGTAGTTGTTCTTAAATTATTTTTAATGGTGTGGCCAAATTATTTAATTCATGAACATATTATAATTTATATGTTTGTACGTTTGTTTGGAAGTATGAAAAACATTGTCCAACGATAACTTGAGCATTGTTTATCCGAACTTGATTAAATTTCATAAGCAAATAGCTTAGACAAAATAATATGTCGAGTTCGAAGATGAGCGAAATCGGTACGGGGGTAGCGAAGATAGGGTGGATGAAATAGGGGATTTTCATATGAATATGGCCGAGTGTGGTATCAAATGAAAGGTCTTGATTTATATATTACAACGCGAGTTCTAGCTCGCGGCGAGCCACTAGTATAAATATGCAGTATAATTGTAGGTAAGAACATTGATATCCAATTCCTTCGACGAAGTGATGAAGACATAGTTATTTCGCAGAAAATTATGTTGCCTCGTTGACGACGCTTACACACGTTAAGCATGATTATACCAAAGATTATAACTTTATGGCGACTTTCAATTTTAAATGTATATTACGTAACATAAGTCCATGAACTGTTGACACAGGACATTAGCAAATGCGAGGTATAATCAAACATTTATATATTAAATATTGTTTTAGTTTGTTGCTGCCGATATATCGGTAGGGTTATTTGTTTGCATAGGCGCGACTATTCCTATCGTTGACACCACTTCGCAGTATTTACGATCAAGCTGCATATTTTAGTACATTTAATGCAATGACAAATATTTACTCACTCAAAGTTGACTTCTTAATATATTCAATAAAAAACTGATGACATTTAATTTGATTATTTTTCTAAACACCGAGGAATCTCCAAGCTATAAATTAGCAATAAAATTAAAGGGTAGATAACATTTAAATGTCTTTAAAACAAAACATAAATCACCAAACGGTATTAATTAGATAAAGTGTATTCGAAAACCATAAAACGGTAATAAAATGGAAACTTTGTAATCTCAACCAAATAACACAAGTTTGCTATAACATAAAAGAGTGTTTATATAACATTCCAGCACGTTTCGATGATCAAAAATTCTCACAGACGAGCATTTAATAATACGAATGGGTATAATGCGAATCAAACGATTTATTTCTCATGTAAGCGCGTCACGTACGATTTAAATGATCGGTCAGTCGGTCGAAAAATACACCGAGATCGGTCCTATTAGCCTACGATCGGATCGAATGAAATCGATTCGTATCGAGTATAAATACTACAATCAAGCAGTAACTTGCAGCTGTTAGATATGCGATCGGCGTCATCCACTAAAATAATATGACACAGCCTTTTTGGATTGTCTGATGCTCAGTCCTGGATACCATGCGTGTAATAATTTTGATGTAGTGGTCGCAAAGAAATCTAAGCGATATTTCTTTTATATGAAATACGAACAAAAGTTAAAATCTTTTTCTTCGGTTATTCTGAAGGATGCGGAATGAAAGGAATTAAAACATCAGGTCCGTTATATTCTACAAAAGACTTTCGACGACCTTAAGGAAAAGTTTTTAGAAAAAATATTCGGGCTTTCTAATATATAATTATGAATGGAATTGAATAATATACTTGTTGGTGAGTTTTTTTAAGCTCCTAGGAAAGTCATATTGTACAGTTAAAAACATACTATTAAACTCGCAGTTAAATATACATATTTTTTTATATCAATTTTCAAAAGGCAAAAATACGACAAAGTTTTATGCTATCCCTACACTGGGATCAACGGCAGTCTTCTAAGTGGTTGCTCATACTTTCAGGGCTATAATTTGACAATATTTTGTGTCATTTGGCCATTATTACTTACGTCATTACGCCTTATATTACGTTAATAAAGAATCGCTTCGTAGGGAAGATTAGGGGCAAACCACAGGGTTCCCTAATTCAATATTAAAAGTATCCTATGTGATCGGCAACTAATAACAGGCTAATTTGAGGCAATGTCTCTGAGAAAACGACTGAATGTCATCCTATTTATTAGTTTTTTAGGTTAATACATTAAATTGGACGATTTATCCTTGAATCGGTGTTTAAGTACGATGAAGCATTCTTATTATTTTGTGTTCATACATTTTCGATAATATTTAGAATGAAGTAAACTGATAACAGAAATGTTATTTAAATCTTTGTATAGATTTGTTTTTCATACAATTTGATTATGTTATATTAAAATGCATAGCTTTTAGGCATTTGCAATGTAGAGCTTTCTTAACGATAATAACAGATTGTTCAAGAATTAGCTTGTAAAATTTGGTAGTATACATTAATTTCACTGATCAAATGATTCAGTTCCTCCGAACTAGATATTGAGATGTAAATCAAAACATCATTCCACAAGCATTTCCAATTCGATAATCAGTACAACAAAGTAGTCAACAAGCGCAATCTAAATAATAGCAGAGGCTAGATACTTGTAAACCGAGGCATCGTTTATGTAGTGGTCGTTCGTAATGCAACATCGCAGGGCTCGGGTCCCAGCCCATGCATACTAACGCGGCCCGTAATAAGCAGTGCTCATGTTTGTGCCCTGCTCTGCCTCCATCTCCCCAGAGCCATCTAGCGAGATTCTAAATTTGCCATTTCGTGACTACAGTTACAATTGTATTTTTATAGGGGATATTGTAATTCTATTATACGGTTTTTTCAATCATACTATCTTTATTCGTTTTATATCCAAAAAGGTAAAAAATACACATATAAATATACATTAAAAGCTAACAAACACTTTCATAATCTCGAGTAAAATAGTTTGGTATTGCACCATACGAATATGTTTTAATTTGTTTCTGATTATGGTAATTACAAGTGTAACGTCTTAAAACTAATCTAATATTAAATATGTATATGTATACCGTTTAAAAAGTGAAACAATGCTCTGTTTATTATTAATATTCTCATTATCTTTGTTACATATTTTACGTAAAGAAAAAAATTAATTTACAAATAACAGAGACGTTGCTATACATGGTTGGAAACAGTTATAAAGCTAAAAGTAAATAAAGAGAAATATTTATTACAATTTAACGTTATCAAGATGAGCAAAATGCTGAGGTAATTATTTTTGATTACATTTAGTTGGTACACATGCGCGGAAGTGGGCACGCATATAACAAAAACAACTACGCAATGTTAATTTTTAACAATAGACAAAACATAAATTAACTTTATGAAATGTGAATCGGATGCTTATCGTGGCTTAGCGTATAATGTTAAAATAACTATTCCCATTATATATAATACGTCCAGCAATTTTTTGCTAATAAAATAACATTTAATGTACATTTGATGCGGAATTAAAATCTTATTGTTGTAATGGGGCATTATTTTATTAATAGCATTATAAATGGAGTTGAATAGTCGTAGGAAAAGATAATGAGGCGGTTTTTGTCATCTGTCCTGGCTTGTCAGTGATTATTGTTATATAATTTGTGCGTATGTATTGTGGTGGTCTCCACGCATGGTCGCTCGCTGCGTAGCCAATCACGAAAGACCTCAGGACCAATTTTCGAAGATAATCGTCTTGTAATTGAACGTTTCTATTCCGTAATAGTCTTTCGTAGAAAATGTACGGCATTTTATAGAGCATGGAAAAATAAATTTCATAATGAATGTTTAAAAAACATCGAGATATAAAAGAACCGTAAATTTTACAACATGCCTATTGTAAGGAAAATTAACGCGGTTACTGTTTTTATGCTAAATAAATTTTATTATACGTGGTTTATGACACTAGGAAAGTTTCGATATTTGTATAACTTTAAATAAAAAAATTCATATATTAAAGTAATAGGTATTAACATACAAAAAAAATACATGCGGCAACATGATAATTTGGTTTTTGTTTTAACTTAGTTTTCGCATTTTTTTAATTATATTATTTATTTGCAATAAGTCCTCATTTTTTTAAATATAATTACACAAAACTTCAAATGAACGTATGTTTGTCTGTCTTTTGAATTCCTTATAAGCCATTGAAGAATGTCTTTATTGCGAAGTGTGAAGATGAAGTTACATAAATGTTTAGACGCCTAGTATTCCTAGCTCATTGTTACATAACGCATCACCTCACGGCCGGGTGCACCGGTGCGTCGCAGACTACGGCGAGCGCCTGGCGCTGCCCGCCTAATGAGAGCGTCATCGTTTACAGAAGTAAGTTTAATTAACGTAAAAAGCGCGTTTACTCTAACAGTCCGCTTATCGCGGCCATCTCGCCACTTATAATGACTTTTGTTCATTATTTAGTTGCGTTCTCCGCATGTCTGTACCGTTTCCGGTCCCGCGGTGCCTCTAAACACCAATTTTATGGTTTTGTGACTATTTGATTTTTTATGAGCTTTTTCGTAATCCAAAAATGCAATTAATTAATTTCCACTTGTGTAACTTTTGTTGTTTTATGTAAGATATAATCGCTGCTCACTTATTACGATTGTTTTAATGAGTGCCTAATTATACTCGCTCATTATTATGATTAATAATATACTTTCTTCTATTCGGATCATCTGACTAATATGTATGACATGAATTGGAACTGACGTATGAATAATTTTAACGGTTTGGTTAATGCGCTGGTTCATTTACATTGATAACGGCAAGTTTACATAATTTAGCGCTGTTTTTCAATTGACCTGAGTAGAAAGTTAATTCTTTACTAATAATATTTTAAAGGTGTAGGTTTAACCATGGAAATACTCCGCTTCTAACCTATAGTAGTGTAACGATCAGCTTTCTGTTCGGGAGAAGGAACCTAGCTTTTACCCTTTAGCTTAGCTTAGATCAGGGATGGCGCACCTTTATCCATCAGCGTGCCATTTTTAAAAAAATGTTTAACGTGGCCATAGACTTGCCAGCAAATAATTTTGATTTTGTAATTATAACTAACAAAGAAATAACTACTACTACTAAATCAATCGAAGGATAGTAAAAGATCATTCGCTTTTGTTCGTCACAAAATGTAAGCATTTCGTGTCTGACACTTTTAATTTCTTATTCCATATTGTATTTCGTGGTAAGTTATGAACTCAAAATATTTTGTCACGTGCCATTGGTTTGCTATCCTTGGTCTAGGTAATGTAATAACTGACTTTCCAGCCTACCGGCCTAAGGGGGGAAAGTTAACTAGCTAAGGTATTCTCAAAGCCAGAAATCTGCTTGAATAAGGTCTATAGGTCCATCGGTTTAAATGTCTAGCGGTGTTTATGTTTAATAACTACATATATCTACTATTTTGTCAAAAGCACCCTTTAATGTTATTATAAATATTCCTAGCCACGAATCATCTAATAATAAAAAGCTGCAAATAGGTTTCATTTTTCAATTAAATTTCCTCGTTAGCTACAAGACTTATGATAACAGATCTCTAAAACACGGTAAGTAGATTAAATGGGAGCAATTACGTGTACGTAGGTATGCACATACTGGCGGCTATTATATTTTCACGCTCCAAGTCTTGGCATTGCTTAACATGTCCAAAGTTAATGGTGGTTGCGTAATGAAATCTATGTTCATTTAGATGTTATGTCATAGTCATATGCGTAGGGATTTACTGATAAGTAAATGTAAAATCAATTTCATTATTATGCTTTTATACTACTTGTGTAATGGCCAAATTGAATGCCTCCTTGCAGCGGCAGCCCTACGGCCGTTTTTAATAATGTATCAAAGATTATGGATAGTTTGTTATCTCAAATTAAATGACGTTAGATAGACAAAAGTCATAGGAAAGATCTGACTTTAGTAAGCAGAACAAGGGATAGATAGAATATTGGTAACGGCCGTTGGTCATCGCGAGGACCCAGGCGGAGAAAAACTAGTTAAAGAAATGACTAAAATTTGGGCGTAAAAATATTTACATGATTTAAAAAATTTACAAAAACAGAGTTGATAAATTTTAAAATTGGTGTTTGGGGATAGACTAAAATCTTTACTCAAATAACAATAATCTAACTAATGAGCTACGTAGTTTTCGATTGAAAGTATAGCGGGGTTGAAAGCCGATTAGTCAGATGCGTCATTCAGCAGACGCAACCGTAATAAGAAAGAAAGAAAAAAGTTTATATGTCCCATAAACGCACCGTACCTTATATAATAATTATTAAAACTATAATTGTCAATAATTGTGGCAATAATTGTCAGGGCTATCAGAATGCGCGAGCCCCCTGCAAGAGCGAGGCCGATGGTGATTGCCCTATTCGCCATCCCTTAAAACCACCACTGCTTGGTCTTGTTGTTGCATCTTTGACTACAGATCGGAGGGTCTGCGATTAAAATTCCGGGAAAATTTCACAGAAAAACATTTATAGTGACAAAGCACTTTCTGATAAAAAATTTCTTTCTATAACAACCCTGAATCAGAATGTTGGCGGTGCTGTAACAACCCCATGCCTGGAAGAGGACGTTTAGATGTGGGTTCTGCCTGATCCATCGTCGGTCGTGTTGGTCTTCCGTCTTCATCTCATCGGGTTATGAGAGTAAGGGATTAGAGACTACATCTGTGTTTTCGCATACACTTGTGCACTATAATGTCTCCTGCGTACCTGGCTGATCTCTGTTGAGATTGGCCACATGCATTATTATTATTATTTATTTTTTACATATTTTTGTGATGTAATTTGTTATAAACCAGCTTTCCGCCCGCGGTCCACCCGCGTTAGAGGCGTGCGCAGAATGAATTTTGGCCAACCGTATTTCCGTAGAAAATTATAAAAATCTTTAAAAAAAATTCTCAGCGGTCCTGCGATTCTTAATTTAAAATATCTGTAAAAACATTTTAAAAATATTGTGCTTAACAATTATTGCAATTCTGATTTGTACGTATTATTCTCATATAACAGTAATTTAATTGAAATAACAATTTTAAAACATCATTGAACTGAATTTGAATTAAAAATAAATAATTTATTCATTGGTTTCAACGTCTTTTTCTAACCTTTAAAAGTATAAGGTTTTTTTTAACTGGAGGGTTCTAGTTACATGTATGGAGAGCCAACCCTAAAAATATATTTTTTAATTAAATATATTTTATACGTTGCACCGTTCTAGTGGCTTTTACGTGTTTTACGCTCTTACAAACAGATAAACCGACAATCAGACAAAAAATCAAATCATGGTTTTGGGTTCGTTTATAAATACGTATAGATTAATTACGTAAGTAATAGTTATAATATTTTATACCCTAGGTATTATTATTATGAATAAAAAACGTCTTAATGAATAGGGCTTCTAATGTATAAAACGCCATACTGTGATTGAGTATCAAAAGCTTATCTTTTTCAACGTATCGTCAATGCCATATTATGCCATTCCTAAAATTTTCAGGTATTTAAAATTAAAATCTGTTATTGATGTTTCACTGGCTGAAACATGGTAAAAATTGGAACATTCAATAGGAAAGCTGGAAACAAATAAAACTAGGCTCCTAGAGTCATCGACCAAAAAGACAGTGTAATTTTAAATGTTTTTATTTCACACTATTTTGTGGACAAATACCAAATTAGGCTAATAGACTCATGTCTAACCTCCTATTCTTATGAATATTTCCTATAGTTCTTAGCTTATAAAAACATATTTTATCTTTAAAACCGTAAGATTATTTTAAACGTTCAAATCAAAACTAATATATTTTTATCGTTAAACTTAGAACGTCAAAAACGCTATCGGCCATAATAGCCAGTAAATTTACAATTATTATGACATAATAATTTTTATTTTACTGGTTGTCAATCCTAAACGATATATACATATATACAGGTGGATTTTAAAGAGGGTTGTCTGTGCCAAATCCAAACTATGAACGAACTGTCATTAAATGTCGAAAGCAGTTTCGAAGCTGATTTTGAAGAATATAAATAAAAAAAAAACAAAAAAAAAATAAAAATTCTGTATTATTTCACCGAACAATAATTCAAAAGTAATTCTGAATAAATTTTGAAAACATCGTTCAATTTTGTTTTAATTTTGTATGAAGTTAGAAGGGAAGCTGAGATGAAGACATTGACAGACCTTAAACCCATTGCAAAAATATATCCCGTATATTTGACTTTGCTTGTTAAATGTTTGTTTATCACTCAAATGCAACATGGCAGGCTAGAGTTTCACTCGTTCAGAAATTCGAAAATCAAATAAAAAATTATATTTATATTTTTTTTGCATATTACAACAAGATTAATCATTTATGACAAAATAAAAAAAGAGTCAACTAGCGTATTGCTTCGGATGTCCACAGTTAACACAATACACCTTCTATTGGAATATAAAATATTTATTTATTATAAATATTTTTAAGGTTAATAAGCTTTTCAATTATATAAGATAATAATACATATAAACTTATATAAAACACAGAATGAACATACAATCAAAATGTTTTGTTCGAGTGCGAGCACGCTATGTTACGGTTTGAAAATTACCTGTCAGCGTGTTGCTAATTCACTTCATTGAAGTAAACAAACAGTTTAAATAATTTTAATATCCTATATTTGTAATGTTTTTTTCCTTTAAATTTCGAAAGGCAGAGGTAACTAGGGATATTGTTAAATTTAAATGCTAGTGCAGCAATGTATTATAAGGCAGAAATTGGCCGGTTCATTTATCGAAATACAGTCAAAAATAATTAAACAACAGTTTAAAATAATTTTAATTTCCTTTTTTGTAATGTTTTTTTCCTTTAGGTTACGAAATGTTTAGTTCGCTAGGCATATTGTAATTTCAGTTTAAGTTTAGTGTATTATAGGGCAAAGATTATCAAGTGGTTTATCGAAGTTAACAAATTTCTTTAACTGTTTAAATAGTTTTAATATGACAATATCCTTCATTTAAATGTTTTTTTCCTTTAAATTCCAAAAGGGGGAGTTAACTAGAGTTATTGCGATTTTAGTTTAAAAGCGCTAGTTTTTCAATATAAAGAATAAGATTGATCTGTTGGCTTATCGAAGTAAAAAAACGTAAGCAGTTTAACTTAATATCATTTATTGTAATATTTTTTCCTTTAACTATCGTAAGGCATAGTTAACTAGTGATATAGGTATTTCTGTGTTAGTGTATGGCAAATTACTGACCAAGATTGACCTGATGTTTTAATAAGTAAAGAAACTACCTAAACAGTAAAAATAATATCAAATTTTAATATCTTTTAATTGTATTGTTTTTTTCCTCGAGGTTTCGAAAGGCATAGTTATCTAGCGATATGGTTAGTTAGGTGTTCGTGTGGAAATTAACTGAACATTATTGTTGTGTTAGTTTTTCGAAGTAAACAAATTAAATAATTTATACTCCGTTTTTAGGTTTAGGTAATTAAACTGTTCTGATAATCAGAATATTGAACTAGTATTATAACCTCATCCATAATGAATGAGTGTTTGGTAATAGAAAGTGCAAATATACCAAGATGGTCTTGCCAATCCAAGGAATATTCCACTGACTGTACGAAACAGTAATATGATATTCCTTTATGCCGATTTCTGTGTTTGGTAACTTCTTTGGTGCGAACTTGGCACAATTTGTGTCAAAGCATTGCTGGATTCCCGATTTCAAAACGGATCATGAATGCAACGAAAGAACTCAGGACGAAGGCAGTCAAGTACAAGGTGTACGAAGACTGAAATAAACATTCATCATTTAATAAGTGCTACTGTTGACTTAACTGCAACTATTAAAACTTTTTTAGAAGGCTAAAAATAATAAACTATAAAGATAGATTAAATGTTTTAATATACTGATCTTCGACTATCTTTCATCTTCTATATATATATATATATACTAGCGACCCGCCCCGGCTTCGCACGGGTGCAATGCTGATAAAAACCTTCCTCATGAGTTACTCTATCTATTAAAAAAAACCGCATCAAAATCCGTTGCGTAGTTTTAAAGATTTGAGCGTTCATAGGGACATACAACATGACACATGACAGAAAAAGCGACTTTGTTTTATACTATGTAGTGATATCGATAACGAATGTCATGTCTTTATGTGACTATGTTGTTCTATGAATTATTTTTATTGAGTAACGTAGAGTGTTTTCATAAACATTTCATGAGCTTCAAAACCTGTAACATATTTCTATTCGATACATGTGGAAAAAGAGCGTATATATTTCATTTGCGTGTTCGATGTTATACAGATATTTTTTAAAATAAGCGAAACAAAAATTTCTACATTCTTGAAGAACGGTTTATACAACATACCTTTATGAAACAAAGACGGGTAATTACACGGGTACATATTAAGCACGGAAAAACTATAGCAAATTAACTTGAGCTAGCTTCCTAATAATGAGTAATTACAGCAATTATAGTACCGTCAGAAGATCTTAAATTTTTTTATTAGTAATTGTAATTAACGACGTTTATAATTGCAGACGCAACTGTTTTAATTATATTATTAATCGCCATTATTATTGACTGTTATTATTAATTGAGATGAAATGTTGCAACTATTTGCAGTCTAATTGTTTTGAATAAAGGAAAGACTAAATCGACGCATTCATACTATACCAACGATAACACTGTTCTTGCGTTATTTGACTTGTAACACTATAATAAAATACAAAATACTTATAGGTCGCCATGTATGCAGCCCGCTCAGCCCGAGAGTGGTAATGAATATTTTGACATATTATCAATGAGTAAGGAGTGAAAAGATGCACTATATATTGGCGGAATCCTTATTACCAAGGGATGCCTTTTAAGATAAAAAGAAAGTTCCTAAATTTTAAAAGGGATGAATTTAATTAATTAAAAGGGTTTAGATAATTCGTGTTCAAACTATTCAAGGTGAAGTCCAAGTTTAGGTATTGGTTTGCCATTTCTTTAAAGATTTTGGTCTGAAAAAATCCATATAGTCAAAGTAGTAATAGCTTAAACATAGTTGTGATAAAATTTCAAAAACGATTGGTTATTTTATAAATTTATGTGAATTTAATATATTCCTTATTTACTGATAGAGGCGAAAAAAGTGTAGAAATAGTAGTACATAAAATAATAGATAAAAGTGTAAGATAATAGTGTCATCAGTGAGATCGATTACTTACATGATATTATTAGGAGTAAATACTAAAATTTAAGTTAATGATGAACTAGATTAAGTATCCTTATTTACTGACGGTATGTTGCGAGAGAAACAAGAGCGTCGGAGAATACAAAGCATATCGCCTGAGACAATTATGTCATCGATCAGTTACGTGGGAACATATGATGCATTTTCACGTGAACAAGGTAATAATAATAATTATATCACGCCATATTTAATAATAGATGGTGATATATCTATACGAATAATAAAGAAATAGAAAAGTGTTTTGTTTGCTTAGCGCGTGTCTTTTTGATATTGCCAAATGATAGGCATGTTTATTAGGAAGGCTAATATACGGATAATAAAAATACTTGTGTAATGCCTCTCCTATTTTACCCCGACATGGAATTGTAGACCTGGCTAGTGAGTAGCGGGGCTTTTTTTAAACCTGGTGGGTAGAAAATCTCACATAAAGGTAGAGATATAAATAATACCTTATAAAAATTACAATATAAATAATCCGCTATTAAAATATAAGTTGTCTCAAATACATTTTTATATCGTTGTTTATGTTTATTTAAATTATTTATGAACGCTCTTGATACGACAATGTTAAAACCCCGACCAAATCGTCTGGTTTTATATAAATTGCATATTGCCTCAACTATATTATTTATATAAAAAAAAACATTTTTAAAATTTTCGGTGTTTATTTAGATTAAGCCCCGCTACTCACCAAAGTCAGCCAGGTCTACAGTTCCATGTTGGGGTTTAATAAATTAATAATATTAGCTTTCCTCAAACACCTCCCAAAAATGACCCTCTCGGAATATAGTCAAACATGCATAAAGTTGTGGGACACGTTCCATGAATTAACGCTATTAAAAGTATTTTATTTATTTTATTTTTATTTTATAAAAAAAGATATATCTATTAGCAAACTCATAATTTACTTATTAACTTCTGAATGGATTTTCATATTTATTTAAATATCTTTCGTATATTCACTGAGAAAAACGATTTGCATTCAAATAAATCATGAATTTGCCTTGGCGGACCCACACCATGCGCTTGCGTTATTGGAGTTACGAGTATCCGATAAATAGAGATACATGATGCATGTAATTTTATTCACACACCTCGGTACAAGCTAAATTGGATTTAATTCTGTGGTAATACAGTCGTTATTTCTTTAAATATGCATATAGTATGCTATAAGGTGATTCTGAGGATAAAATTTTGTTTCATATATATTCCGTATTTATTTATTAGAGCTCACAACATTTAAAAATGTCTAAATATATTTTGATTTTCTTATTGTCTCGGGCAATGTTGAGCTGTGCTGCTGTTGTCTAAGTAGAATATACAAAATGTAATTATGATTTATTTTATGAACACGTTATCTTAGCCTAACCGAAGCGAAGCGAGTGCGAATCGCTATCAATATAGAACTGCATACGCTCTTCGAAGCTATAGTACAACAAATATTAATAAAGAAATGACGTCATTCCACCCAGTATTTAGGCATCGTTAACAAACATAAAAGATTAACCGCACCGGAATAAACTAGAACGTAACGATTATAATTAAAACAACAGTTCCGTGGAAATTGATAGCAAAAAGTCGCGCGAAGAGAACGGAAACGGTCGATAACCGTTCTACTTTGCAAGCCGCGGCCACACTCATAATGTATCACTGAATATTATCATATTAGTAATATAAATTATGAATAGACGCCAGTAAACGGGACGATTAAATTTTTTAATCGCTCATCGGCGGCGGTGGACCGAGAAATTAGTATAACTAGCTCTCGATAAATACTTGCATAATGTATAAAATAATATAGAACGCAATGTTGTAAAAACAATTGTCTACGTAACAGTCTGAACGTTTTTAATAGACGCTTCAGTATACGCCATCATATGCAATTAAACAGACAGCATGCGATTAAAGATTCATGCGAGCATGAAATAACTATTTTAACATTTCAAATTGTTGCAATGGAAGTTAGAGTGCATAAGTGTAGTTCGCGAAAGTACATTAAATGAAGATGTCGATTGTAAAATTATTATACTGACATGATTACATCGCCCCGCGGACTCATCGCTGCTTGCGTTAGTTGTCTACTTTTTCAAAACAAAATAAAGCTTGTTTGTGATGAATAATGTAGGATTCTAATGGAAATATATTTTTACTGGTTCAGTGGGTTCCTAGCGTATTAATAATGCAAACAAACAAACAATCTAATTTTTCCTCTTTATACCTTTTTGTTTAATGCCTTTTTACTCTTATATTTATATTCTTTATACCTTCGTGCGCGCGTGCGTGCCCTTCTTTCATCAAATATGACAATATTAAATGTTAAATGAAATTCGCGTGTAGATGTTTTTTCATTGGCTTAAATTGCAATTGACAAATGTTTCTTGAACTGAACACCATTCAGTTAAAATATACTTAATTCGGTTCTAATTCGGTAAATTTTATTTAAAAAAACTCGACGAGCGTTGAGGTGTTCGTTATGTTGTATTGTAAGCAACAATAAATAATTTCAGAATTTAAATCAGATTAAAAACACGATTTATATACATAAAACAGCATTACAATGTCTGATTACTAAACGTATAATATTCGCGTTAAATCAAATACAGTATAACAACAAAGTAACAACGGAAAGCATTAAGAAATAACTTAGTGCTTCATTTAGTTTTATTAGCCGGGTCTCGGGAATTAACTTAGTGTTTCATATAGTTTCATTAGCCGGGTCTCAAAGTCGCTGTACTGTGAACAATAATAGCATCATTTAATGTAATTTTTCTTCAACCATTAGTGGTCTTTACGAGGTGCACTGCGCGTGCGCAGAACCGCGTTCGACGCTAAAACTTTTAGCTTTATGTCTTATGTCTTTTATTGATGCATTTTTAATTCAATTTCATTAAAGAGTTATTTATTACGTCATTTGAATGAAATTAATGTGTTTGTTTGATTGACTTCTTGGAATATGTATAATGTTTTACAAAGTGTACGGAATATTGAATCTATCTACTTCGTTCGTTAATTGTAACTCTACATGGATTCAAAAAATAAAAAAAATGAAATAAATTAAAAGAAAAACTTAAACTTCAAAATTCTATAAATTGTATATTTTTAATTGATATAAATTTCCAAAAGTGTTAAAAAGGCGTAACAACCTATTAAATTCGTATTTTCTGTTATTTTTAAGTTTGTCCTCCCATTTCACTTAGCGGATGGAAACACACAGGACAATTAAAATTCATTAAAATATTAATTTTATGAGTAGCCCTGGGTTTCGGGATCTTATTTTTAAGACCTTATTTTACTACTTTTATATGCCAATATAATCTTAAAAATATGAATGAAATGAATTCATTCATGGACATAATTTTACAATCAGATAGAGTTTTTGAAAGAGCTCAATTCGACATCTTGCGAATATACAACCACCATACAAAAAAGTCAGAAGGGAAACGTTCGAGGTTATTAATAATATTTCCAATTATCTCGCTTTTCCGCAATATAAATTATTATAACCTGCAATTGAAACATTTTACAAAGATTTGCATAAATATTGAATTTACAATTTAGTGTTTTTTTAAGCAGGTGTAACTACCGTAGCGGTTAAAAACCCCGTTTGTCTTATTTCCGCAGTAAACACTATAGGGATTAAGACAACGGTTATGAAAAAGTTAATTTATTACACCGTATATGTCTTTTTAATTACACACACTGTAGCGATAAAACAATGTGACATTAGAATATAAATGATGTGTTTTATAGTACAGATAAATGGGAGACAATGATTATAGATGTTTTTGTGCATAAATAGCCATAATTGCCATAAAAAACTGAAACAGTCAATATTTGTTAGAACACACCTAGTAAAGGGTTCTGTAGTCCACTATAGTTTAAAGAATAGTGTTTAAATTTAAAGGGATATAGGTGTATAATACACAAACTATCTTAAAAATATCGAAATAGTTTTATTTTATAGCATTGACAGAAAAACCTAATTATAACTAAATTTATTATATTTTACTTAATATTTGTATTTTTGTTTATCATATTCATTCTAACGCAATTAATAATATGTATTATGAAACATATTATCCGCAATATTTCTAATTAGTATCATGGTTATTGATTTACATATGGCGTCGACAGAAAAGTATTTTTATAGCAGCGTTATAGTATTTTTATTTTATATATCTTTAAATAAAAGTAATATGCAATTCCAGAAGTATCGATACAAAGTATAAAGTATATACAGAAGAGGTTAGTAAGATTTAAAGTTCAAATTACCTTTAGAATAAAATATCATCGGATTTTTTTTCGAGCCGCTTTGTTCCGCCTGAACAATAAGTAGTTTCCTCGTTCTTGGAACTATGAATATCCTAAAGAATTTTTTTTCGTGACGCAACGTCAGTCACGATAGAAATGTTATTATTATTTGTGTTGCCATGTAAAACTCCAACCAGGAGAGATATTTTTTTATATGACAGCAGGCAAGCAAAGCATGCGGTTCACCTGGTGTTAACCGCAGCCTAGGAACATCTACAACATTAAAGTGCCGCAAATGCTTTGCCGGCTTGAAAGAATTAATTATGGGAGATTAGGGGGGGATTAATTATGGGAAACTGGGAGAGGAGTAGAACAGGATGAGAGTGCCTTCAACAATTAAATCAGCAGAATTACCCTCTGTCGCCTCTTACGACAACCACAAGTAGACATGGGGTGGCGACACAAATATTCTAACCAGTCACTACACGGGCTAATGGAAGCTTTCAGTCAATGTAGACATCTTATGCCCGAAATCTGAGTCAATTTAACGCTAATTTATTTATTCAATAGCGTTAAACGTCGGGTAACTATGACAATCGCGATTTTGAGCAACGCATAATTGTCTGAAAGAAGAACGTGAATTTTGGATCAATTGGTAGAATCAGCCAACAGTGATAAGACTGGTGTCATATGAAAGCTCTTGAGATGTGCTTCATTTAATTTTATGTTAGCGAAGTTCATCAAGGGCATAATATGTGGTTAAGTAAGTTTTTTTTAATTCACACGTTTTATTATGTGTACTGTGTTAACTTTTATCATGTTATATAGATTCTGATTTTTTAAAGTTTTATTTAAATCCTTCTGAACTACTTTGGCCAGTCCATTGACGACCACAGATAAATCTGAAAAATAACTAAATAACAAACAAAAAGAAGAATTTGTATTATTATTTTTACATTTAATGACGCAATTATCGATCATCTATCAATTCTAAAAAGCGTCCAGTTCTTCTATATATACATTATAGTATTGGCACATCTACGCGATCGGTGAACTAGAAATTGTACCTAATGTTTGAGCCATCGCAGCAGATTAATACAGAAAAAACATCTTTCTCAAAATCACCAAAGTACAAATGTAGAGTTTATTTTTCCATGTTTTTTCTACTAGGTTTATTCTCAGTTTAGAAAATTGGCTCAGGATTTTTTTTTAAATGAATTTTATTTTTTTTAATTCATTAGCCAGTATCTATTTGACAATAGTTGACAAGGGCGACTGAAATGCAAAGAGTTTTAAACTAATAATATTTTTTTATTTATAAGAGTTTATTTTTTTTAATCTAATAGTACACGCAAAACAAAGCAATTAAATTAAATTGTCGAAACCGTTAAAGAGCGGGATTGATTGCAATAATTACAACTGCAATTACTAATTACTTAATTATACATCAATTATGAGATAAAATTGTAGGTAAATAGATATTGAAAATTGGGAAATGACATACCTACATAATTCTAGAGATATGGTATATATGGATATATATTGGAGATATAGGAAACAAACATATTTATTATAATAAACATATTTATCGTAATAAATATGTTTATAGTTAGTTACCTGATCTAAAATGAAAAGCCAAATAAAACATAAATGGTATGATAGGTGTGTCATGAAAAATACAATGCATACTATACTGAATGAAGAAAAGTCGTGGAATTTTTATTTTATATTGACTAAAGTAGAGTCTTGAGAGCTTTATCGTATTTTAATAATTTTAGGTACCTACTTCATTTGAAATATATTTAAAAGCTTACTTTAAGTGAGTGACGTCATAATCTACATTTAAGATACTTGTAAGTGAAGAAATAAGGTTTTAAATATTAATTAAAAATATATTTTTTTATTCATAATAATCGTCAAGTTTTTGCTAATTTTGAAATAATCATATTTATTCAGAAGTAATGGAAATACAGGTGTAAATTAGAAGTCATTATCAAAATTAAAGTAGATTAAAATTATTCTATTAAAAAAATTTGAACACAATTCGAAACCGAATTAAAACATATAAAGAATCATAACTTCATATGTTCAACAAATTACAAAACAGCGACACGCTAGCCTCAATTTGGCGGACGCAAACCAATTACGAATGTATAGTGTCGCCAAGTTTCAGTAAAATGCCATCGTAAAGCGCGATATCCCGCTGTGAGAACACTTTATTTCCTATAAAAGCGTTTTATCCACGTATAAAAGCTTAAATCCGCGCGGAGCTTTCTCTCAGCGGCGAGTGCAAAAAGAGCATTAGCGCGGCCCCGTCGGCAACATGGCGGCACGCCCCGGGAGGACGGCGCGCCGTTGGTCGGCCCGGCCCGCGCCCATTGGCCGGCGCCGCCTCCTGCCGCGCTGGGCCTCCTCGCTCAGTCGCTCGCCGTACTCCGCGCCGGTCGCTCGTGCGCTCACGCTGTGTTCCGTGCTCACGCGCAATCGCAACCACGAACTCGACGTGCAATCGTTATCCTGTGAACTTAGTGTTAACAAAGCTCGTAGAACTGGCCACGGTGTTTCGAATCTTTTGAGTGCATAGGCAATGTTAATTGGATTTAGTTAGACGATGTCCCGGTGACGTGGAAGCGGCGAAGCTGGCTAGCGAGGTCGCGGTGCAGGGGTGGTGGTCGCGTGCGCTGGATGCGGTAGGGGCCGAGGCAGGCGGAGGGCCCGCCGGCGCCGCCGTGGCGATGACGGTGCAGCGCGACGAGCGCGACGCGCGCGCGCCCCGGACGCGCTTCATGATCACGGACATCCTGGACGCGGCGCCGAGGGACCTCAGCGCCCACAGGGACTCCGACTCCGACAGATCCGCCACTGATTCACCAGGTCAGAATTGTTTATAATAGCGCATGTACCATCTTAGAGTCCACGTTGTGCCATTTGTGGTATACTAACAAATATACTTAGTATAATTGTGATTAGTAAAATTTAAGCTAATTCTTGAAACTAATGTATTGTTAGTTTACTACTACCTAAGAGTTATATATTTTTATGTAAACATACCTATCAGTTAAAACGATAATTGCACAAATTTAAGTAATTGTACCTACGTAAACATTAATTATTTTATAGATCATGATAATGATAACAATATAGTCGACATTCTTACATCTTTTAAACAATAATCAATACTAGTTTTTTATACCTTTATCAAAACATTAACCTTTTCAAAGATCATATAAAAAATTTAAGTGATAGGTATTACGCATCAATTATCTAAGTCTTCTAAGAAAAGACTTCAACGTACATTCAAATAAGAACATAGAGTTTACCAATATGTTTTTGTTAAACTATTAAAAATTAGCAGCTTTAGATAATCATTTAATTATTGACAACTAGCTGATCCACGCGACTTCGCTCCCGCAGCATAATGTTATATATGTATAATACTCGTGGATAAAGTAGCTTTCAAATGGTGAAAGAATTTTTAAAATCAGTCCAGGAGTTTTTGAGCCTGATCATTACAACCAACA
Organism: Phoebis sennae; assembly: GCA_001586405.1. Taxonomy (NCBI): domain Eukaryota; kingdom Metazoa; phylum Arthropoda; class Insecta; order Lepidoptera; family Pieridae; genus Phoebis; species Phoebis sennae. Next base: position 652,021 of record LQNK01000680.1, on the reverse strand, counting down.
AACAAACAAAGTTTTCCTCGTTATAATATTAGTGTAGATATCGGGTCATGCTTTGACTACTGGGAAAAAAGTACTGGTTAATCTTACACAGATGCTGAAAACAATAGGATGAGAGCACAGTGTTATCCAATAAGTGTTATCCACTGTCACAAATTGCATTTTTTTCTAAGTCACGTTTTCAAACATTGTTGCTTGCATTTTATGAGTCATTACGTATTTACCACCAATCTATATAATAACTGATTATTATTTGCTCTTAATTGTATCGTAATAAGTCATTTGTAACAATTAAATAACATTTATGTCTCTTTGTAACTGGGTTGGTCATTTTATATTACGGGTATGGAATTTTTTTTCATAAAATGTAAATTATATGGATGTAATAGCTGAATTATAATAAGTAAATAAATAAAAATAATATATTAAAATATGATATTAATATGAAGATTGCATAAATCTGAAAATCTAATAATTATTGTTCATATAAACATTTATATTAATAATTATTTTATAAAACTTAATTTGGTAGTAACAAAATTGTAGTTATTTTATATTAACCTACCACTACTTAATTAAATATTTATGTAATTATATCCGTTGTTTTAATCCCGTTGAAAAAGAATCGGTTTTAATTTTTGTTATACCTGATACTTACTGGAAATAATTGTTTATAACTCTATTATTGAATATGTTTAACATTTAGTAAATTAATTCATTATGATCCATATTATTAAATTGCTACATAGAATAGAATAGAATACAGACTTAATTAAAGTAAAGAAAAAAAATTATTTATTATGTTTTTTTGTTGTTATCTATCGCTACCCTTATTTCTAATTATAATTACTTCTTCTACACCCTTAAGTTGCCTGGAAGAAATCGCTGTCTAGCGATAAGGCCGCCTAGTTGTGCAACTTCTATCTTAAGCTATTAGTTATGTATTATCGATGTAGTATAAGTTGTGCAAATAAAGTGCTATAAATAAAATAAATAATGTAAAATTGGTAAAATGTAGTAATATTCCAAATGTATAAATATATAGAAAAATCAAGAGTATCAGGAAATCTGATATTTGGTCACGGTGTACATTTGATTTCCAAATAGGATTTCATGACCTTCCCGAGGTCATTTGACCCAGGTGGACACCCGATCCCAAGTGTATCACCCATCCGTCACAAACCAACCAACTAAATATAATATTGTGTGACTCGTCTCTTAGACACTGCCAAATGATGTTTATCTGATTACACGCTGTAGTAAATCATTTGTCGATGAACACAAAAAATGTTACAAGGCTTACACATGAAGTACAAATTAATTAAATCAGTTTAAACGGATTTACACGAGAAACACGTTGTTATTAAATCATTATTTAATGGATTTACACGTGAAATTAAATTATTTTAAATATTATATAACGGCGGAAGGTATTATTAAAAATTCGTGATTATCTGTTGATCAAAATTTATATTAAAATATAAAATATATTTATTTTAATAAGCTCTAATTTTAGTTTAAATATTTCAAAATTAAGTTTTAAAAATATTTACATATTTTTAGTTTTTTACTATTTATTATACACGTTAAGCTGTATTTAATTATCACTGTTCTCTGCTAAAATATTTCAAAATTAAGTTTTAAAAATATTTTTAGTTTTTTACTATTTATTATAAACGTAAAGCTGTATTTAATTATCACTGTTTTCTGCTAATTTATAAAAGCTATGTATCATCGAAATTTAAATTTAAAGAATTTGCGATGTCAAAAAACAAAAACTAAAAATTTGTGCATTTGTATTTCACATTCATCCTTGTTTAATTATTTTAAATATTGTTAACTTCTTACTAATAATATTACCTGTATAAATTCGTAAAAAAGTATATAATTTCAAACTTTATAAATAGCGAAACTCTCTCTTATTAAAATGGTCTATTTCATGTCGGTTTTTTAAACATTTATGATTATATCATCATTTGAACCAATTGAAAAGTCGTTTTGCTTTAAATAGAATCTACCACTTTTGGTGCATAGGTGTGTAATGATGCATAGGTGTGTAATGATGTTAAATTCAAAAGATTATAAAGTTTATACTATTAGTAAAAGCGGCTTTATTTACTAGCTAAGTAAATTCAAAATTGTAAATCATCGGCCTTATAATAACGCTATTATATTCGTAATACCTAGATTTTTATCGGTTGTTCCTGTTTGGCTATTAATTAATGTTTAATATTTGTTAGTTTTATTTAATTTTGAACTTTATGGCAAATGTATAAGAATTTATGTTTGGCCAAAATAGTTCTTACGCTTTAGTTTTAGTTTAAATAGAACAAACAGACACCTACATATACCGTACGTGTTTTGTATTAAAATTAATTGAGTGTGCATACATTGCTTTGTGCAAATAAATCTTAATTCATTGTATGTACAATGGCCTCAATATCAAAAGAACACACAGCCAAAATAAACATTAAAATACAAACAGGCTTAAAAATAAGATTAATTATGCATCGCATACCTACGTATTGTCAATCGAAACACTTAATATTTATGTATAATTTTCAATCGCATTAATCCATCGTCGATTTAATAGACGAGTTGATAAGCTGGACGCGTTAAATAAATTAAATAATAAAACGTATAATGGCTCCGATAAATATAACTCGTTCTAACGCTGCGTCGAGATAAGTAGGCCCTTGTGAAACGGACAAAATTAATCCTGGATGAAAGGGACATAAAAAGTGACGTCATAATCAGCTTTTTGTCAAATGTCAAGCTAAGTTCGCTTTTTAAAATTTAAAATAGCTCAACGCTGATGTGTACCCGCGGACAGAATTACGCGCAAACGTACAGTCATGCGCGTAATGCTTATAAAAATTCGCAACAGAAACGCAATAAAGAAACGAAAAATATTTTTAATTTAATATTTCTATGTAATTATGTTATATGCATTAACCTAAAGCCTCTTTGAAATATCGCGTTAATTAATTGCAATTTTTCGCAAAACCGCGAAATATGTGTCATGTGAAACTCATATTATATTAGTTACTTAGTTATTAAACTATACACCTTATCTAACGAAGTCGCCCAATTACAGCCTTCAACATCCGTTTGCGGCAATTAAAGTTCTACTCGCAACTGTAAAAACAAACCTTCTTGCATTGTAATTTTAAAAAACCCATTAACTAAGAATGTGAAAAATACAGCATTTATAGCAATTAGTGCTCATACAAATTCTACTGGCAATTTAACTAAGTAATTAACCCGGCGTTTAATAGTAGGGTCGTGGTCACAGTAAAATCGATTACATTGTAGATTCTAGTTAAAAGCAGTTATGATGAATTATTCCTATTAATGTAGAGTGAGTGGTACACGAATAAAATTAATTTTACAATCCATTAATAAAAAATATTGCTTTGATAAGCATATTGTAATGAAGTGCGACTTAATAAAGTAGATCATTATAAACTATTCATATTAAAGGATACTAAGTGACAAGGGTCATCAGAGTTGGATGTAACATTCATAATATAATTCATTCATTCATAAGTAATTTTAACACAAAGGAAATTGATATCAATATTTATATTCGCATTAGTAATTTTGTGTCCATCTGTACTGTTACGAAGTCAGTGGTTCGTTACTTGAAACGTCAAACCTAACCTCAAATGCGCACCATTGCTTCGCTAAGCTGCTTAGCGTTCCTCGACTGGGTGCTACATCAGTACAAACGAAAATCAATCTTAATACATTTATATAAAGATTTCTTTACATTGCGTGGTTATTGTAACGTGACTTTTGGCATCATGATGAGGGCGAGAGGAAGGTGACAATTCTTTCGTCGCGCCAAGTAGATAAAATCAAAACTTTTTAGTATGACAATAAATAGATTATGTTTATAATAGGCCCAGTTCGAATCCTACCGTAACAGCTCCCAATCACGGCTTTACGTCGCATTTGACAGGCGTTTTGAGCTGTGAAATTGAGTTCGATTTATTTCATGTATGAACCTTTATACCGTCTTAAGAATTAAACTTTTTTCAAAAGGTTATTTACAGTTTGTTTATTTGTGTGGACGGTCTTATTTTGATTCGACGTTAGGGTACAAAAGTTCAATTTTTATTTTGTAAGGATATTTTATAAGAAATCTATCTTAACGGTATCAAGTTTTAGGTTGTCTATCAATGAAAAACATATAGCGTGGTAAATGTAATACTAGCCGCGTCCGCGGCTTCACCCGCATAACTTCTGATCCCGTGGCAACTTCGGGATTAAAAGTAGCCTATATGTTTATGAACTTTCGGCATAATCGGTTGTGTATTTTTTTGCGTGAAAGGGTAACAAAGACACATACATACATCCTGAGAAACCTTTGCAGTATAATATTAGTAGAAATTTTGAGGATGTTACTATTCCTTAATGAAATAAAATCCTCCTAGTAGGCCGCTATTGCTCTATTTTAATGTAATATTTGTTTACTTTTTCAACGCAAACATATTTAAAATACTAAAAACACCCGCATGATCTAAATCATAGTAATTTTTTTTAAACATTTTGACAATATTTTTTATACATGATTCTATCATTTAAAAAAAAATTATTTAGAGTAACACTTTTACATATCTTTTGGTCATACTTAAAGCAAGTTTTTTTCTATTTTAAAAAACAATAAACAGTTATTATATTATACTAAAATAAAAATACAGATTTAAAAAGATTAAACCTTTTAATATTTTTCCATAATACAATATCACAAATCAAAGAGTCGGATATAAGTGAAGGGAGCATGTAATAGGCTCTTATAACACGAAAATGTACTCCGATAAACCCACAAAGCAATGCATAGTTTTTCATTCGATTTCATATTTACGTTCGTATGACCTTTTTTTCTTTTGATTTATCTTTTTGTGAATCAAAACTATTTTTTAAATCATGTAATGGTTTGTTATGATGCCAGTTTAGTGGCGGTGGTAGGCAAAACAGAATTAAAAAAAAACTTTATACACACCAAACATACAGAAATGGTATAAAACATGTTTCAATGTACATAGGTCGACCTTTAACTTAAAGTGATCTCCTCTAGGCAGAGTTTCAGGACTTCTGGTAAATATTAAAAAAAAATCTCATTCTGCCGGGATAC
>LQNK01000680.1:628012-646051 GCA_001586405.1 Phoebis sennae | reverse complement strand
ATATTTTTCCATAATACAATATCACAAATCAAAGAGACGGATATAAGTGAAGGGAGCGTGTAATAGGCTCTTATAACACGAAAATGTACTCCGATAAACCCACAAAGCAATGCATAGTTTTTCATTCGATTTCATATTTACGTTCGTTTGACCTTTTTTCCTTTGATTTATCTTTTTGGGAATCAAAACTATTTTTTAAATCATGTAATGGTTTGTTATGATGCCAGTTTAGTGGTGGAGGTGTTAGGTGGTAGGCAAAGTAGAGTTTAAAAATACTTTATATATGTACACTAAACATACGAAATGGTATGAAACATGTTTCAATGTACATAAGACGGCCTTTAACGTAAAGTGGTCTCCTTTAGGCAGAGCTTCAGGACTTCTGGTAAATATAAAAAAATATCTCATTCTGCCCGGATAAAGAATCTTAATAGTGAAAATTGTTAAACAACAAAATAATTTGTTTAAAATAACCTATATGTTATTTTCCTATTCATATAAAACTCATGATCGACATACATGTGATGTAAATTTCGCAAGATTGTAGTCCCCGTGATAAAGCGAGTAGCCGTTCACTTGCATTAATTTCGCTTCAATTAATTCCAAACCATTACTGTATTTAGCCGAATTGTAAACGGAATAAAACAATTATGGTAACCCACTGTCGGTTCGGTTTATAGCCATAAGCTGCAATTTATGCTTTACCCGTTTAATTAAAGTAATACTGAGTATAATAGCATTTTTTGTTAAACTTAATTACCGCAATCTAAACATAAAATTGCATTTAATTTGACTTATATTCAAAACGTATTTAGTGTCATTTTTATTATTTAAAATTGTGCGAACAATACATAAGAGTTAACGCTTTTGGCTATATTATTTAAAAACCTTCATTAATTATATGTTGATCAAATAAGCTTTTATTTCTATTTAAGCTAACCATAATATATTTAGTCATTGTATTACGCGTAATGTTGGTTATTTATAATTATTTTTATTCATTCAAATTTAAGTCAGTACATTTTTTACAAGTGGCAATGGTATAAACGGTAATTAATAAATTATTACCTATAACGTGTTACAGAAATATTAAATACTGTCGTTGCCTTGTACTAATCGGAATAATTATGTGCCAAGGTAAGAATCACGCCTAATTACAATTATAATTAGATCTAAAAGGTAACGTGAAAGTCGTCTAGTAACTTATTAGGCCTCAGAGTTACGTAATTAGATGAAAAATTGTCTTTGCTAAATTATTACCCTGGACTATAATTTATAACTATAGTCTACTAATAATATAGAGCTGGAGAGTTTGTTTGTTTGAACGTGCTAATATCATAAGTTATTGGTCTGACCTAAATATATATTTTTGTATTTGATAGGCTCATTACAATAAATGTAAATATGTTGTCACAATATTTCGAGAATAAATCATTCTGCTAGAATTGGACTTAATAAAAAAGATGGAAAATTGATAAAAATGCCTATAATGTCTTTGACGGCTACCGTTTTATATGCGGTAACATATTGACTCTAATCGCTACATATTAATTCTTGTATACTAAAGTGTTTATTGATCAATTAAATATTCTCAAAAGCAATGAAGCGGGTTTAAGAAACTTAATATTCAATTAACGGCTTAACTTATCTATTAGATCCGTGGGATGGTCTCTAGTGACAGATAGACGAGGCCATACTTCGATAATTATAAACTAATGTAAGTCTCTCCTTGATTATGCAGATCTTATTAGAAATTCTATTGGATTAACCGATTACGTGGCTGTTACATTTGTATGTTCATTATGAGGAGCTGAAATTGTAGTAGTTAATGTAAATACATAATGTATTTGCTTTGTGTTTTAATAGCTCTTTACACGTGGTAAATTTAGTAAATATATAAATGAAACCCTGACATCCAATTGCTATGCATTTTTTTACCACGTAAAATTTAAAATAAGTGTTGTCTATCTATTTCTAGGAGATATCAAAAGCTTAAATATATTTTCTTACGCAAGTTCTCTTGCATGTTTTATTGCATTAATTTAATTATATACATAAGTATATTATTTATTTATATTGTAATAAATGTGTACCACGAAATGATAAAAGAATCAGTTTTCAATTAATCAAATAATTAAAAAACGACATTTTTAACACGCTCCTTAATAGTCAATTAAAAATCATTTAAGGTGCAAACTAAGCTTAGGTTTTTACAAACTACCCTCGCAGGCCTTGCTGATAAGGGTAATAGCGGCTTGACGTTTGTTCACGTCCACATTTCGCCCACTAATGATAATAATTTTCACGGTCGAACAAACCCAGTCGGCAGTTGGCCTTATTATAATAAATTAACGGCAAATTAATGGACCTTGCTCGCTTCATAATTACACGCCATTACAAAGTAAAGGGTCGTTGAAAAATCGCCATCTCCTAAAAACTATTGTAATTGTTGCTAACCAGAAAAAGTTGTATCAACTTCCGATATACTAACAAAAAGAAATAAATAATCACGTTTAAATTACGTATGTTTTAATTAACCTGAATTTGTCTATTGTATGGGCAACCAATAAATAGAATAAAATAGTAAAAAATAAAATAATGTCACAAGCATTTAATTTAATGAGCTGTCAAGATCCATTAAGTTTACGTGTCATGCGTTTTAGTACTAAAATATGTTCATAAAAATTAAAAGTTGGTTGTATAAAGAATTAATGTTAGGCATAAAATATGTAAAACTGCGTCAATCACGAATAATGATCGTCACGTTTGAGGTGCGGCGAGCAACTAAATAATGCTAACAGTGCGGTTTCTCTTGTTAAGGTTAAATCTAATCTGAAACTTCATATTTTTCGTGATTAAGCAGTTTCTTTTTTCCTGATTTCAGTTATCGTTATAAGAAATTTATTTTAGTTTGTATTAAGTTACGGTCTTTGTTTTGTATTATTTGTTTGATGAAAATATTATTGGTGCTCTTTTTGTAATTTATTTGCCAATCCAGTATTAATTGCATTATTAAATAAAGATCCATAAAATTGTAAGGTCTACTAAAACTTATCTAATACGTCCCGTTTTATAGTCCTTAGTTCAGTAATATTCATCTTGAGTGCTTTTTAAATCAATCTATAAAAAGCCCCGAATTCCTTGTTATACAACATCGCTACAAATTCCTCAATCAACACACCCATATCTGATCATCTAATTACCAGTAAATATCATAATATCTCGAATGTCAGTTAAGCAGCCTGGGTGGCAAACCGCAACCCGCTCACTCGGCTGCACTAATACTCCACGCGTACCCGTAATCCTCTGTTACTTGTTACGATTTACTCCAACTGACACTTTTTTAATCTTTATTAAACGTTGTGCAATTGTTTTATAACCGTAATCAGCATTTGCTTTGTAAATCCTAACCGATTTACAACGTTAAATAACGCATGTTTATGTATGTTAGTACGTTGATTGAAGGTTTAGTTTCACGGAAGTTTTAAATGTTAATCTATGTATCATGTGTATATACCTATACGCTAGTATTATTTTTTGAGGTTATAAATATTTAAGTCCAGGTTTATCAACTATTTTTATCCAAAGTTAACTTACTACTTATAAGTGGTATGATTCTTATATTTATTTTTATTAATGTCTACTAAAACAGTTTTATCACAGTCTGTAACTACTGATTCTGGAACAATAGTTTATTTTACTGAGAAAGGATTTATAGAAATTTTCATAAAAAAGTTATGCGAGGCCGGGGTTATTTGCTAGTACGTAAATAAAACTAAGCGAAGGTACTTGCGAGACAAGCTTTGTGGAAGGAAATGCGGACCGCAAGAAGCCGTACAAGGAGGCCTAGCTTGGGTTACAAAACTCCGGCTTACACGTTTAACCATACTTAAGAAGTCGCATTTCTTATTCTTAGTCTTTTGTTTGTTAGATTTTTCCGTATTTAAATGCCTTATCGCTACATTTTTTCATTCAATCTGCGACTTGAACTTTGAGTGTTATTTAAATTATTTATCCTTCGTGAAATTGTTTTAAAGCATTTTATTTTTTTTTTTTGGTTTTTTAACCTCCTTGTCTGTTTTTATTGCAAAAAGGTCGCAGTTTATAACGCAAAAAGTTGCACTAAAGTTCGCGTCATAAACTACACCCATTTATTTGCGTTTTGAATACCTTATGAGAATAATCAAAAGGTTGTATCGGTACTAAAGCTCTTATACCAAATATATATTTAGAAAATAGAACAATGCATCTATTTAGTTCCCAGCAATACTTCGTTTTAAATAGATAGCGAAAGAAAAAAGTAACAATATATTTTTTTATTTCAGGAGTAAAGGACGATTCAGACGATGTATCAAGTAAAAGTTGTGGGGGTGACTCTTCAGGCTTAGCGAAAAAACAAAGAAAAGCAAGAACAGCCTTCACAGACCACCAGTTACAGACGTTAGAGAAATCATTTGAGAGGCAGAAGTACCTCAGTGTGCAAGATAGAATGGAACTGGCCGCAAAGTTAGGGCTCACAGATACGCAAGTCAAAACTTGGTATCAGAATAGAAGGTAAGATTTAGTTTTATTTATATTCATGAGCACCTAATGGTGGACTATATTGATAATACTTTTTACACTATATTATATAGGTCTACATAGTTTAGGCTCCTGTCTCCCTTTTATGCTCCTGAGTTTAGTTCTAAGTTTACGATCAGTATTTGGGACAAATAAATAAATTTTTGATTTTCAATAAAAAGCAAAAATAAGAAGGAATATGTCTAAAAATTAAGCCGCGAATTGATAACCTCCTCGTTTTTTGGGAAGTCGGTTAAAAAGGAAGTTGATACGGTATTACTGATTTATGAATAGGTTAAATTGAATATTTTTTTCCATAGTGTTCTAAAAATAATATATAAATTAACTTTCATAAAAAAATTATAAGGTAAATACGGTATTCTACTAAGTCTTCGCTGTCTGTTTGTCGCATAAACCGTGATGGTTAGAAAGCTGAAATTTTCTCAAATTATGTATTTCCGTCGCCATTAGAACAATAAATACTAATAATAGACAAATAAATATATATTTTGGAAGGCTCTGGTACAGAACCCTTCGTGCACGAGTCCAACTCTGCCAGTTTTTTATTTTTTTATTAATAAATAGCACTTTTCCTTCTTGGTAGCTGTTTGTAGTTGAATCGGTTTTCTTATTATTTTATTATACATAGTTTTAATGTATAAAATTCGGATGAGTAAATACTATTAAAATGGCTTGTAACTATAAAAAATAAACTATTTTGCGCAAAAGAAGCGTTCTAAAAGTTTAATTCGTCTTTACTACAAATTGCCGTGAGCGTCCATTTGGTCTGTGCATAATTAATAATCATTAGATAACTGAATAATTTACACAGTTTCCTTCCATTGTACCTGGAGCGGTGATTTCAAAAACAAACGTTTATAATTAGGGTTTAGTTGCCACCGCCCGCGTTACCTCTGAAGATGCTCTATAAAAACTACCACAGTATGAAAAAACGACTACCTCACTACGTTTAGCTGAAGAGTTTTTGTATGGAGTATTAGTTTGATTAAAGTCTTGGAGATAACGATTTTTTACGTGACTATATTTTTAGTTTCAACGTATCGTTGAAAAGATGCGTTATTTTTGTGACAAAAATACCAATTTTTTTAAACATTAGTTTCATTAATAAATAAAAAGATCCAGAAATTTAGTTAAATATTAGTTAATTTAATGAAATTTAGTCGTGGCTCAAAATAAAGTACCTATATAATAATAAATTGTAGATTTGTATAACTGTATCTTAAAATTGAGTAGGTTGGTTTATATGATAGTACAGCACTAAGATCTGTTCTAAAATTGTAGAAACGAACACAACCATTTCTTAGTAGCATCAAATTTAGTTAATTATAAGCTAATAGAACTAAAATTGTAGAAAATGACACTAAAGTTCTCAGATGTGACCGCGCCGCACAAGTCGTCCCGCCCAGTCTAGCTTTTTCAATCATTTGGCTTTTTTGCGTCCCTTTTTGTTGGTTTTCTATAATTTCGGTTAAACTAATGTTTGGGCTTCGATTTTTCGGTTCGTGAAAGGGTGTGAAATCGAAGTTAATTGAAGGATGTAATAGCTTTTGTGTGCGGTCATTCTCTTTTGTATGGAAGTTGTACTGAGTGTTTCACAGCGACATTAAACATTCTCTTATACGTCTTAGGGAATCGATTAAATTTTGTTTGTTATTATACAGCTTACTATAAAGATACTAGGAATAATACTAATATTGTAACGCTATTTTGAAAATGCTTATCCACACATTTTTAGATTTTGCTTTTTTGGTAAAACATGTTAAGATAATAATTAATGTGCGCATCAAGTTATCTGCGCATCATTTCCTAGCAAATAAATTTATTTTATTAAAATAGTATCAAATACTACAGATTTTAGTTCCTACTTCTGTTTTACTTTGTATTGTATTTAATAAAAAATAGTACAAAAAATTTACATTGTACGCCATTAAAAACATTCGCAAATGGTTGCAATTGTTTCAATCGCAAATGGTATCAATTCTATAAACGATCTAATTGATTCAACGATTGACTTTGAATGTAATCTTTCATCAATTTTTCAACGCTCCAATACGCAATGTATGTACACAACCTTTCAACTCTTTCTTATTCAAATATTGAATGAAATCTTCGAAAATGTTAATATCTAAGAGTATCGCTTATCCTAACCTCCTTGGCTCAGGATTAGGATAAGCAACGTGTGAATCAAGGCGGCTTGACCACAGAGAGCCTGCAAGTCATGGTCTCGCCGGCGCCATGGCCCATTTATTACGCTCCCAAATTGATACTTTACTATACATTTCGTTTGGTTAATTGTTTTAAACTGCGCTTTTTACGCTATTTGCTTGAATTGGGGAGGAGGCTAATTGTTAACTTTCATGTGATTTTTTTAATTATTAATTAAGTGTCTTTATAGAAGTAAAATGTAATTCATTGTTATGTTTCTCCAATCCAAATTATTATTCCTAAAAATATGAATGATTATATATAGTAAATATGTAAATGTCTCAAAAGCAGATTATAACTACTTCGTTGGTTCAGAGATAATTCCATTAGCGTTACAGCCAAGAAGTCCCGGCTTTGATCCCCAGTGGAGATGTCAAAAAACCTCTCGAACTAGTTGGACACAGAAAAGCGATCACCTCTATGTAAAAATTGATCAATGAAACGGATTTTTTATCCGCTTAATTCTTCAAAAGAGAATGCGGGACTTCACTTTATGTTAACAAAAATATTACATACATATTCCAACGAAAGCGTAAATACTACCAATATAATCGCTTTAAAAATAAAGCTAATACTGCAACATGTTTAGAATTACAAAGGTACTTGAATTGTATAATGCAGAGCCGATTCTAGGGCTTCGTTTAGTACCTCAAGAAGGTTAACATTTTCAGTAAGCTCATAACAATAACCTTCTTTGGATTTAATATGTACCCATAAGTCGATACTTTGTAAGTTTAAGGTGGAACATTTGCTATTATTTTACGGTTTATTGGTATTTATGAGTCTATATAGGAACATAGCAACTAACCCGAATAAAAAACTTAACCGATACGGGTCAAAGATTCTCAAGAGATTCAGCTTTTAAAGTTCTTGTAAGGTTCTAATAAGAATTATGTAAACTAGAAATAAGAATTATGAAATTCTTAACGAGTTTCAGAGCTATATAAAATTCTAGTTTGTACAAATACACATACAGAGTACATATCTCTGATTTTCCTGAAAAATAATAATTTTGTTTTTGACGTTATAGAAATACACTTTATGGCCTGTAGGTAAATTATTTACTGCCGTAAAGCTGCACGTCTATATCATCAAGGTCAAATACATTGTTAAATTTCACTTTGTAGCCTGTACGTAATTCGGTAAACTATTTGCTGCCGCTAAGCTGCACGTCCGCATAAACAAAGTCTACATTATGTATTACAAATGTTTTGAGGCTTTGAAGTCTCCATCCAACACATTGTGGAATTTCACTTTACAGCCTGTACGTAATTTGGTAAACTATTTGCTGCCGCTAAGCTGCACGTTCGCATAAACAAAGTCTACATTATGTTATACAAATGTTTTGGGGCTTAGAAGTCTCCATCCAACACATTGTGGAATTTCACTTTGCAGCCTGTACGTAATTCGGTAAACTATTTGCTGCCGCTAAGCTGCACGTCTGCATAAACGAAGTCTACATTATGTATAACAAATGTTTTGGGGCTTGGAAGTCACCATCCAACACATTGTGGAATTTCACTTTGCAGCCTGTACGTAATTCGGTAAACTATTTGCTGCCGCTAAGCTGCACGTCTGCATAAACGAAGTCTACATTATGTATAACAAATGTTTTGGGGCTTTGAAGTCTCCATCCAACACATTGTGGAATTTCACTTTACAGCCCGTACGTAATTCGGTAAACTATTTGCTGCCGCTAAGCTGCACGTCTGCATAATCGTGGTCTAAATCATGTTACAAGTGACCAGCCATAAATTTATAATAGGCCGGGGGCCGACGGAGCACCGTTTATCGTCGTTTAGACGTCGGCATGTAATCCGCGATACCTAATGACGCATCCTTTAATGACACCTCTGCATATGCTATATGACATGCATCAGCCGATGGGTTTAGTTTTATTTTTGGGTCCGCTTTATTATATTTGCTTTTAGCATGCCTAATTTACAAACGTTACTTCGCGATATTTATAGCGATTAAGTTGTTGTCGATATCTTTTGTGTTTGAATGATGTGGGCAACATTTTTTATTTCGATATCACTGTTCATACAATTATCAAAAGGAAAATCAGGATATTCTAAGCTAATTTTAAAATAAGGATGCCTGTAATTTATGCACATTTTTTATTCACTAATTACGTATTTAGCATTAAAAACTAAAACGTATTCATAATTTAATATGTTTTACAATAACGTAAATTAAACACACCAGTTTTAACGGGCAAATCAATAAAAAATGTTTCCAAGAAAATTAAATATCTGTTTTAAGTCGTAACAACAATTACGGGGAACAATTACATTTTTTGTGAGACTTGACTATACAAGGACAAGAGTCATTTGCTGGCTATTACGTCTTAGCACGATATGTAATAAACTAAATTAGTACTTTATTCATAACCATATGGAGAATAAACGATATTACCTGACCGAAGCAAATGAGAACATTAAGCTTATTAAGGTCTTAATTTAAAGCAAATATCACTTTAGCATGAGATAAGTTTCGGCGTTTCATTTGCAATGTTCTTTTTGATGACGTTTGGCGATGTAAGCTCCCTTCACTTTTAATGTTATATTATTGGTTGCCCTTCCAAATACCCTTATCTTAAAGCTCGTCGACATCATGCAGTATCTTATCCGCTTCATACATTTATTGGAATTTTTTCTCTTTAAAAAATAATTGACCGAGCGAAGCGAGTTCTCAGTCTATAGATGGCCGAGCAAATGTATGTTTGTATGTTAGTATGAAAAAGTTGTCCAACGATAAGTAGAGTATCGTTTATTCCATCTCGATAAAATTTCGTAGGCGAATAGTCTAGACAAAAGAAAATGTCGAGGTCAAATAGGTTATTTTCATATTAATAAAGCCGAAGTGGCTTGAATGATCTGTACATTATCACGCAAGGTCTAGCTGGGAGCGAGCCACTAGTAAGCTAGGTTTTAATGTACTACAATTTTACTGGAAATATTTAATTTTTCTAAATTAGCTTTGTTTGTTTTGCGTATAAAATTACCTAAATATATATCACTGTATCGGTCTCTATTTTTCGTAATGACTTTTTAATCCAAAGTTTAAATTAATTTTAAAACTTCAATTTATTATTAAGCCTTTAGAGCGTAAGTCGCATTAAGGCCAAAGTTTCTGTATATTACCTTCAATAAACGGAAATGGTAATAAGTCAACAGGAACGACTACTACTTACAATGTAAGTATAGCTCTCGCGAACAAAAGTTAACGCTCTCCCATTCGCTTGTCATTGCTTTGTAACAAGAAAATATTATTTTTATAATATAATTGTGAAACGGCATCCGTGTGACCACACGTCCCTAATGACATAATGTGTACCGCGGGTAGCTACCAAGAATCGGACTAATCGTTTATAGCGAACCTTCCAAATTACACCCGCCAGAGACACGGGAATCGAACAAGGACGCTGAGGTCGCTCGGCTTATCATTTAGACGCTAATCATCATATTGCGAATGCCATTTTAGACTTAGCCGGATTTTAATACTACATTTCGATCCACGAACTTTGTAATTTGCTCCCAACTTGGGATTCTGATTCACATCTCTCGGAATGCTGAATTAAGTCCGGCTACGATTTATGATGCCAATAGACTCCCTTTGCACAATAGATTTTATTACAAATGTTTCCAAGACAAAACCCAATGTACATATAAATGGTATACCACGGTTACTATACTGCCACTTTAACTATACAATTCCCTAAAGAACACTCGTCCTGTCTCTGAAACTTTCTAAGCAGCGTATAAATAACGTTCGAATAAAGCTCAAATTGGGCCCGACGCCCAAATACTAAAGGGGCTTAAGTGTAACGCAAACGTTTCAGATCGATGAATGTATTCCTTGTTTGTTTGGTGTACAAACCGAATTCGCATCACGTCGTCCAAAAACTCAAATCGAGATAAACAACTCCCTCTTAAGAGGTCGTAAGCGGGAACGTTTTACCGGACGATTTTCGTCTTTAACATGAGTTGTTAAGGCGCGTTTTAGGGTGTATTTCCACGGACAACAATTGAATCAGTTCACGCAGCATCAAATCACTAAACCACTGGGCGGAGCGTACTCAGACTCCGGCGGGGCTACGAGGAACAGAGAAGGAAAATCTCGCTCTCGCATTCCGTGTCTCGAGTGGGAAAGAGAGAAATATTGTGTGTAGAGATGTCTTGAGACGGTGGGTCGAATTAAAGTGCTCGAGAGCTTTTGTTCGTAACCCGCGGCGATATAAAAAGAATAGTGTCACTGAGCAGATTGCCTCTTATTCAACACTTGACAATTAAATAAGTGCTCTTGAGTGTTCGCTCCTCGGAATAACCCGTCATAACACATGATTAATGGGGTCCGAGACGCTTTCTATCGATCAAATGTCAGCTACTGATAATTATAATGAACGGTAATAAGTAAAAATAAAATAAAGGTTTTTATGTATCGGCCGGTTGAGCATTTCGTACTCACATTGGTATTGCGATCGTTTGATAAGAAATGTATTCATTAAAGACAAATAAAATAAAAATTTGAGATAATTGTGTAAAACAAATTAATTATAATTTCAATTTATGTTAAAGCATTAATGTAATTTCCAGCAATAAAAACATCTCCCCTACTTTTATTGCTAATATATTTGAATAAAAATTAATTAAAATAATATTTCAAACATCTGAATCGTTCCCATTACATTTAATAAAATTAAATGATGCATTTAGAGATATTAATTAACGAGGTAACCAGTGAAGCGTCTTCTGACAACCGCAACCCCCGGTGTATGACAATGGGATCATCCCTAATTCAACGATAATAATGACTCCCTTCGAATTAATAAAAACCTCACTCGATGACAATAACAAACCACTTCGGAACTAATCGACAACTGGAGGACGAAATTAAATTTTAAAATACAGGGGAAAACTTAATTTGCTTTCCTATTTTGCTTGCACAAAAGCAAAATATGTTTTGCCAACGCAACTGCAAATAAAAGAATATACATGAGCACAATCTTTTTATCTATTTATAATTAATGAAACCATTAAAATTATGTCTACAATAATTGCATAGCTTAGTAAGAAAATTATATTTATCGAAAGGAAATACTGATAAAATCAAATAAATAATAGTACTAATATAGAATTATGTAACAAACGTCATATTATATAAGGAGAAATTTAATGCATGTCAAACTAACAAATTACAAAGTCAAAGTACTTATTTAAATCAGATAATATTATAATATCAGTCGGTATTGCTTATTCAAAGTTTGCGTCGGAAATATCGGAGATAAATCTGGATAAAATATTCTAATGCGCGAATCCACGAATCATTGAGTTAAACGCTTCATTTGCTTTCTTAGTAATAAAACTTGATGAATCGTGTTCGCCTTTATTCATCTTCTTAACATTTAAACTTTCGATATTAGGTACTTGGGAACGTTATCATAAAAAATAGAAACCGCATCCACAGTAGTAATTTAGCGTAATTTATACGAACTCACCCTTTCAGGGAGAAGTAAATAAATCAAATTAAAGCACTCGACCACGCTCCGGCGATGATATGAGTGTTCAAGACGTTTTGTCAAATTTATTATTTTATTTATTTATTTTTTATTACTCGTCTCATTGTGGCGTCGTCTTTGTATTCTGGAGTGGCCTGTGACAAATTTGATGACGATTGGGGTCACGGCTGTGTAGGGTTGGTAATTTATTGCTTTAAGGGTATATGAACGAAGTTTAATAATTTTAAACTCCATTTGAGTCTGTAATGTGTGAATCCTTTCCGTTATTTATTCTATTAGGGATATCTGTACCGATTAGTTTAATTCTTAAATGATCCGTATACACTTTGCATGGTTCGTTAGATTTATATCCGGTACTTTGTGGTATACAAATGCAGTTTGCAAAATGAAAAAACTTAACGCAAACGAACTTCTGAAATTATTCACCCATGGCAGTCTACGATTAATTTTCGCTAACGAACGATAATATTTTAAGATTGTGTATTTCTTTTTCTCAGTCTAAATATAAAATAATAATTGTAAGGTAATAATTAAATTACGCGTTAAAGAAAAAGGTACATTAAAATGAATAAAACAGACACAGTTATTACATTTCAAAAATTTTTAATAAGGGTTAAAGAATTATAGAAATAGAACGGGATTTGAACTAATAGAAAAGCTACTGAAATGTGAAATCTAAATTTTACCTCATGAAAAAGAGTTAAGTAATAATAAAAAGGGAACAGAAAAAAAGATAGGTAATTATCGGATAGTAATAGGTATGACATGAAAATTATGATTTATTAAATCTCAATGAAGTAAGTGTAGAACTACACTTAAAACTACTAACATAAGGGTTCTGTCGTATCACTAAATAAAATATCGTAGTTTTTGATGAAATGTTTGACATGTTATTCATTTTTTTTTATTTGTCAACAGGACGAAATGGAAGCGACAAACGGCCGTGGGATTAGAATTACTAGCCGAAGCGGGGAACTACGCGGCGTTCCAGCGGTTATACGGCGGTTACTGGGCAGGTGTACCCGCGTACCCCGCGCAGCCTGCACCAGCTGCTGCTGACCTCTACTACAGACAGGCGGCCGCTACTGCTGCGGCGGCGGCGTCGGCAACAGCCAATACGCTGCAGAAACCTTTGCCGTATAGGTACGTGTCATTCATTTAACTAGCGGTTATACGTACCTACACCGCGCTGCGTGCAGCACGCACCGTTTGTAGAATTATACCTAATATAGTGAGGATAATTCCAAATGTATTTTTGTTAATTTATATTTTTTAAGAAAGTTTTTGCATCAATGCAAATAGTATAAATTAAAAATGATCGAGACATTAATTTAATGTTTGAATATTTACTTAAAGTAAAGTTAAAGAATGAAAGAATGTTTAAACCACAGCTAAACTAAGCATTGGGTGGCAATATCACTGGTATAACTTAGTTTTTGAAACAATTTTGCTAATAACAACAATTCATCCACAGATTATATCCTGGCGCGCCATTAGGCGGCGTACCACCACTCGGGCTCGGGCTCCCGGGCCCGTCGGCGCACCTGGGCTCGCTCGGGGCCCCCGGTCTGGGCGCGCTGGGCTACTACGCCCAGGCCCGCCGGACGCCCTCCCCGGACGTCGACCCGGGCAGCCCGGCCCCACCCCCCCGCTCCCCGCGGGAACCCTCCCTCGAAAGACGCTCTGACGACGAAGACGACGACGAAACAATTCATGTGTAATGGACGTTTATCGCGCAAAAATGTGATTGAAAACTTTCAAGTGACTTTCTCGCCGGTGAAGACGTATCAGTGCATCAAGTTTGAGGAACAGAATTCGATCGTTGCGTAAGTGCCTCGGTTTTTATGACTCTGGCACTTGTATTGATTTCAAGCATTGCCTTCGAAGTCGGCGCGTGGGACGTTGCTTGTCCATAATGATTTTGTGATATTATAAGCTCAGTTTCAAATAGATTTAAGTGATATGTATTATATATTGATGTCGTTTATTAGCTATTAAAACAGATAGAGATTAATCCACTTAGTTTACGACTGTATTAAACTGGAGATTCGAAATAATATGAGATATTTCTCTATTTATTTTTCTTATTTATATGGCAATATTAATCGCTTATTGGCTCACTGTTACATTGCGTCGTAACTTCTGGCTCCAAGAGTATTTACGGTTAATGCTTTTTACTATAGGTTTCTGCTATTTTATTCATTTCTAACACTATTGAGATCTGTCTGATCTGATGACATTTTTTTGATGGTTTGATGAAACATTCTAATGTAAATTTAATTTAAACTTACTGTTAAAATTTAAAATCTTATTTATTAAAATTACAAGTTTATATTAATTGGCAATTATTCTCCAAAAACTTGAATAAAACTAACCCATAAACAACAAATGTGTATAGTATATGTATAAATATGATAATGTATGTATTGTTAGTATTAAATACACAACTAAAACGTTTAATTTAGTTATGTTGTATCTAAAGCTATTATAGAAATGGCAATGTACTTAAGCAATCCGAGATGTCCAATAGATTTGTGGTGTTTTGTAATTAAAATGTTGTCAATTATCCTGTTGTTTCTTTTTAGAAAAATCCATTCAAAGATATTTGTGTGCGTTGATTTTTTTGCAATTTCAATAGTCTTTAATTTCCTCATCGGTTTAAAAAGATATTGCACACATTTTCTTGATTAGGAGAAATTCGTTAAAAAATTGCATTGGGTTAATTACACAAGGCAAAATGAGTTCATAACTCAGCAGTAAATAGCTCCATAAAACAAATCGATTCAATCGCTTCAGATTTGGTTTAAAGATACACAATACAATCGCCTGTACATCTAAAGTTAATAAATATGCAATCGCGGAAACATAAGTAATGCATAATATTCCAATTATACCATAAAGAGATCGTTGTATGCTTTCAATCCATTTAGGCAGTTAGCAGTTGTAACGAATACCGCGGTACGGTAATATGCGGTCTAACTCCGGCGAGTCACGCCACCTAACACTAGGCTAATAGGTGCGTGTTAAATTGTGTACTATCTACATTTGCATTGCTTCCAATGGCTACTGATTTTACGTGGAAAGAGTACGACATACCTATTTATATATTTCACTTTTAAGGTAAGCGTCTTCAGGTCATTATCGCTTCACATTCAGGATTTGTAAAGAAAATGTGACACTTACGATGCGAATCAGCGGATGCATCTGACTTTCTACAGAAAGAAGAAAAATCCGTGAAATTCGGTGCTTTCGATGCGTTCGATGCCGACAAGTGGACGCTTAGCTTTAGTGGAGGATAGTACTGTTGTGTTAAACTTTGATTGCAACTGATTTTTGCCAGAGTCACCATTTCCTAGGTGTAAGTATCTCAATTTGAATTGCTCTCATAGGGTTAAGAATTCGATGTTTCGGCCCTGTTAGGAATATACGTCATGGTAGATTCTATAAAAATACAGATCATAGTTCTATTTTAATTTTTTAATGAAATTGCATTTTCACTGAGAAAATAATCAATTCGATATATGACGAAATTTACAATAAGAATTGAATATAAATGCAACTAAATAGTACGCTAGGTGCATGTTAAATTGTGTATTATCTACATTTGCATTACTTCTACCGTCAACGTGACATGCAATTGACTGACACTTACCTTATTCCGAGAGCAAGGACTGCAACTCATCAGCCAGGTCTCTACAGTTCCATGTCAGGGTATAATAGGAGAGTCATCAGACAAATCAGCTTGCCTCAAACATCTCCCCATAAGTAGTCCTAGCTCTTGGAATATCTACACATTGATACTTTGTAAGATCTAAATATACCAGAAATTACTTAATATTAGTGTTAACACTAAGCTAATAACAGACTTTGATAGGAATTTGACGTTGAAAGAAACATAGTATGTGTAGTTCTGGAATGGAATTATTCACCACAGTGAAGAGAAATACATACGAATCTGCATAGTACACGCCTCCAAGAGTCAAAGTTGCACGAAACAGCCAATGTAATCATTCAAATTAATAAAAAATTAACGACTGTGAAGGCATTGTGGGTTAATTAATACTTGTAGTCCATATAAGGAGTCGTAACATGCATCATAATATCACACAGTTGACAGCACTCATAATTTATCAATGAGTGTTAATTATTAACAAGTGCTAAACAATGTATGCGTTTAATTTCAAACCACAGATATTCATAATGCATTCTGCAATATGAACATCTACGAGAAGCAAAGGCACACCGGGCTTAAAATACCTAAAAACTTTGATTGTTCTCTAGAACGTAAAGTTTGTATGTAAGCGCTCTGTATTTCAAATATGTACTTCATTCTACTCAAAACTCTCTTTTTTATTCTTGTGGTTTTCCTGGGAGTTTAACACCCGTATTCACATATAATACTTGTGTAAGTAAAGTAGTAATACCACGCGCAGTAACATATTTCTCAATGCGTTCCAAATGACAAATCTTTAATTCGAAAACAATAAAACTTAATTTAAACGCAACGTATTTAGATAGGTTTATGGGGTCCTATGCGTTGTGAGAACTCATAGCATTATTTGTGTGGGTGTATGATACTACTCAAAGCTCTTGGCGATCGGTGTACCACTAATAGTAAGTATGTATTTAAATGATTTTAGTGTCGATACATATTGTATATGTACCTCTTCATGCCTAAGAGAAAACGTGCAGACAGGCGGCACTACCAGTAAGCGAAATATGCTAAAGGCAGCACACAAAATTGCAAATTGATATGAGTCACAGGATTTGTAATTTGCTGTATTCCGTGCCGTTTACATTATATAAGCTTTCATATGACAAGAAATATCAGAGCGTAGTTGAAATTATAGAAATAGAATATAATACGCGCATTTCACAGTCCACTGCTAATTTCGTTTGTTTTAAAGAAATTTACGTAAAATTTAAAAAATGATTAAATTTTTAACGTTAACATCATTTTATTCGGTGTATTATAATAGATTATGTGTAGATTTCCTTTTTTCTGCAATAAAGTTCTACAACAGTCTATGAAGTGCCGATATTTAGAATGTAAGCTAAAAAAGAGTAAATTTCAGTAACATCTGTAACGTTTTACGTGAAATAAAAAATTATTTACCTTAATTATCGTACTTGAATCATAACAAATAAGGAAACAGAAAAGATTAATTATCTTTCGTCACCTGTTTCACGTAAAGATATATATCAATTAGATTTTTATTTTTATTTTCAATGTATACAGTTTTAAATGTTTAAATGCTTATAGGAAATAAGCAAGCCTATTATATTACTCGTATGAGAAGTCTTATTCTTTTCTATTCTTTCTTCTATAACCTCCATATGAGAATTTTTGAGTTTTTGGAAACTCTACTGTTTCATGAAGTATAATTTTGCACGCATAAGATGTCAATAAGTTATGAAGCCGTATCGTAATATTTTGTATAATGAGTAGGTATCGATGCAACTATGTAAGTAACTACATTGTTGTAAAACGATCGTAATCGCCGTCCGATAGCTCAAACTGGGTAACCACTTAAACATTAAATTATGTACGATTTGGGATAATTAGCTATATTCAAGTTTTGTTAATAAATGAACGCATTATATAATTTATCGATCCAACAATCATGTGCAAAGTAAAGATTTCCATTTTCAAGAAACCGATGTAATCACAGCAGTAAGCATGTATATTTATTTATCAAGAAAAGTATACAAATTAAGACATTATAAAATAT
>LQNK01000680.1:610725-627840 GCA_001586405.1 Phoebis sennae | reverse complement strand
GTAATCACAGCAGTAAGCATGTATATTTATTTATTTATTTATTTATCCTTCATTGTACACAATTACAGAAAAGTATACAAATTAAGACAATCTAAAATATGTACAAATGGCGGCCTTATGGCTATAAGCCATCTCTTACAGGCAACCTACATGGGGCAAAGGATAGAATAATCATATATAGGTAGTAGCAAGTCCAACAAAGAAGGTAAAGAAGAAGAAAATAGTATATAAGTATAGTACAAACGTACCTCAAATATTTGCTTATTTTGACCTAATGCCATTCGTCACGGACTCGCGGCTCGCGGTCATCAGACGGGCGCTCATAAAATTTTACCTAACCAACAATCGTATCGCACGAACTTTGAAGGGCTTTCTTTGATTTCCTTTGAAACATTTTTAGCGGGCATAAAACCTATTTAAAAAGCAATCAGTCAGCGACCGCTGATTACTCCTCGAGCACGCCACTGCCGTGTTCACAAAACGGAGCAATTAACAACCTCCCCTCGCCTCCGCTTCCTTCCCTTCTCATGCTGACCATGCTGATCTAATCGCAAAACGACCGTTTTCTGGAATCGCCTTTACAAACTATTGCGTGTCTTATCGATGTAGGGCTCCTACAGCAAGCCTCGACGACAAAAACCGAATGAAATTTATTAACAAACAAAAAGCAGCTACGCTTGAGTTATTCTTGGCACCTTTAATTTCTTTTCAGACTGCCTGTGAATTTTAATCTGTTCAATTTTGGGTTTGATAATTTCACTGACAAGACCTATAGCAAAATATATATTATTCTGAGAACTGGCACCAATTTTTGAGTAGGTATTTGAGGAAGACTTGTCTTATACCTCTCATATTATACCCCGACGTGGAACTGCAGACTTGGTTGGTGAGCTGAGTAGCGGGCTTAATCCTTTTAGATCACTTGGCAGTCATAAATACTAATAAGATCTGAGTTTTAGACGATATTATTTTTAGCTATAAATCCTATTAACATATCAAGTTACCTCAAATATATTTTTGAAATATGCGAAATAATTTTCCCCACAGTTTTAGGGGTATTGTGAAGATAGGCGGCGTCAAAGAGGCGACTTTCATATGAATACAGCTGAGTGTGGTATTATTGAAAGGTCTTTTACTTTTATAGATTTAATAAATACTATAAGCTCAGAGCAGGCCAGTAGTATTAAATCTATAAAAGTAAAAATTCATGGGTAATCGTACAAAAATCTCAGTTGTGTCTCAATAGGTAATCCAAAGGAATCAACCGACCTAAAATGCATAAAAGCTATACAAATTTTGCAACAGACATTTAAATTGCACGTATTCGTAGGGCCAGTCATTCCCATATAAAACAAAATAAACCTATATAAGGTTCTTCATTACTGCTCAGCTTTATCGGACTACATCTTTTCTATTTCTAGTCCACTTTTTACTTTTAAGACCTTTTCCTTACAATGTTATATTATAAAGATGATATAACAATAAAATATTCTCCGAGTTGCTCCTGTGGTTTTTATTGATAATTGTAGCAATGACCTTTGAATACAAATTATAACGTATATATACGTCTTACAACTCCTAGTAATTAATACTATTTTATACGTATGTACAAAGATCAATCGATCAAAACCATTTTCTTTATGTGTATAATTAAACGTAAAATTGTTACATGAGTATTATTTAATCTAACATTGTAGTTAGCCCGTGGCATACTTGAGGGAGGGTGCGTCGGGATTGTATAAAAACTGTGAGATTACATGAGAACCTACTTAACTTATCTTTCGACTTTTGCAAGTGTTTTGGGCGTGAAGTTATGAGGATCCGAAGCTATTAATTTTCGAGGTGACTGTACTTGTTTATTGCGATGATACTATAAGATTTAAATTATCGCGTATAAACATAGAACAAGGTTCTGAGAGTACAATTTTTTATTAATTTTTATTCGAAAGTCATTTCCACCTTTGGATTAGATATGAAATTTTAGGAGTTCATTAAACTCTTGAAAAATTATTTGTAAAATGTTAATGTAATTATAATAATAATAAATTTTATGTGTTCTCACAATCAAAACCTTAAAGTAAGTATAGCAGGCAGCTTCTCGATACAACGAACATTCCGAACGCGAATATGCTTCTGACCAGACTTGAAATACTTTTTATTATTAATTGAAACACTAATTTCTATCTATTTATATTTGTTATTTTTGATACTTATCCTATACTGCATTACAACATTACTAAGAGTTTTCACATACACAGGGCCCTATAAACCTATTTAGAGACGATACTTAAGTGGCGGTTTGTCACTTAGCGTTTAAATTAAGTCTTATATTTTTTGAATTAGAGACTCGTCATATGGAACGCATTGAAAAATGTCTTACATCGCATATTACTGCTTTACGTACACAGGTATTGTTTGTAAATACGGGTGTAAAATTAAGTTGTAAGCGTAATTAAATATAGGCATAAATAAACGGTCGTGACAGTTTGCTATAACGCATTGCAATTTAAATAAAAAATCAATTTGTTATCATCGTTTCTGAATAAACGATGAAACCACAGTTAGAGCAATCAGAGCCCATTAAAACAACAATTAACCCATCGTTCTACTTTGTTAAATAGTTTTTTCTGAGGTAATTGAGTGAATTACCATTGTTTCAGTTTCGCACGCTTGCTATTGATTCTGTCTTGTTCCGCGATTTTATGTAACCTTTTATCGTAATTATGTGTTTTTGATCGTTGAACTGTTGATCTGAGAATGTGTATTATTAGACAATAAGGTTTAAAGACAATAAAACGGTCGGTCCAGACGGTCTTAAATACTTTTTAGGTTTGCGTTTATCAGTCTAGAACTAAAATATAGTGCTTCTTTCTCTTGAATTTTGAAAGCATCATTCTTCGCACTACATTAAAATAAGTTGCATGTTATTGAAGAAAAATAGCAAATATTTTTTTAGGTTTAATTAATTAAAGAGACATAATGTTATTTGCAATTTCTTGGAATCATAACCACGTTTCGAAAGAGTTCTGTAGTCTTATAATTATAAAATTGTATGGGTATTTCTGAATTTATAAATTTGTCAAATTTTACTCATTATATCTAGATAAAAATTCTTAAACGAATTGAACCCAGAAACGAAAATGATTAGACGACATTATGCATCTTTTCTGAATCGACATAGGGCATTGAACGCGTAAGTACAATAATATTTTTCCTTGATTCATTTAACCCCATAATATAGCATATGATAAATCATTTAGTATCTCGTATTATAATAATATCTATTTAACACAATTTTAGCGTTAGCTACAGTGCCCTCCACGCGGTGTAGATCGGTATCGCCTTCCGTCCGCCACCATGCGATTCGTAATTACCTTCACAGCTAATAGTTTACATTTTATTGTTTCAAGTATATTATATTATTTTTTGTACACATTGTAAGCATACGAAAGCACACGTGTAATAGAAACTTATTATTATATATGTACGTACACGAGCGTTGCAAATTAAAAATAAGCAATCTGTATTAGCGTGTAAAAATTTGAATTAATTTAACATAGATAAAATTATTCAAATCCAAATCAAGTTTCCAATTCTTTTTTTTCTACTTTTTCCTGTATTACGTTATTTGTTATTGTATACCTATTACATTATACTTACAATGTGTAAATGCGAGATAGTTTGTAACTGTTCTTACATTGTTATTCAAATCACTGCAATAGTAGTAGAAGATATAAGAATAATAATTAAAGTAGTTCATGTTCATTTTTATGTGTGTGGCGACGGGTTCATATAATTAGTCCTCTCATTATCCCCCTCCCCCTCCTTTAAGCGGGTAAAGTAACTGCGACATTTTGATGTTGTGAATGTTCGTTGGCTGCGGTTAGTCACTTAACATCAGGTGTACAGCATGCTTCGCTTACCTACCATAGCACACAAAATAAGTAAGCCTATTTTTGTGAGCTTATGAACATACGGATATATCCTAATCTTAAGCAATAAATCAACAATAAGGTTGATCTTGTTTTGTTTTTGCAGCTCAGTTTACGCCAGTAGTCCTTGCTTACTAATATTATTAATCTATTTGTCTCTTCTTCTACTACTGAACTAATTTGTATAAAATTTTGTACCAACATAATTTGAAACCCGAGAAAGGACATAGGATAAATAAAAAATAAAGTAATCATTGATTTTTGTTTCTCTTTCTTACTTGTTCTCATCAAAATTACAAAGCAAAGTTTTAAAAGTAATACCTACTTCAAAGTCCATATTTACCCTAAACCATTTAAATATTAATCTAACTAGTGGTAGTTCACAGTGACACGTAATTTAGCAGCTCGCGTTTGATTTGAATAGCAAAGCGGAGCTATTTTTATGTAACACGAACGCGATGTTATCGTAATCGTAATTAACCGTACCGTTTAGTTGCAGCCGTAAACGATTTCAGCTCGATTCTTTGCACGACCACTTTATATGTGTTAGGTTTTATTTTGAATTTATTTTACTCATTTATTTGGAAAGTATTTTTATAATCTTAGGCCCTTCTCCCATTACGATACTAGTAAGACACGATACTCGTGTCGAATATTTGCTGAATACTAGTTTGCATCTCTACGTTCGCACATTATGCTACCAAAAAATGACAAACGTATCGTATCGTAGTGGGAGAAGGGCCCTACACTAAACAAAAGCATACACCTAACGTCGTCAGGCATCCTACTTAAAAATGCGAATTGAAGGTATCGAAAATCGGAACAAGACTCATACAAATTTCGAGGGAATCCTCTTCGTTCCGGCCCGAATCGGATTTGTGAATCAGCACCCTCGTCTAGATAGAAGTAATACCGATTTCTTTTGACAAAATTATTGATTCTTTATGTTTTTAGTAAGCTTAGTTCCAACCGAAACCGATATCAGCTCGATTCTTTGAACGACCGCTTTATAAACATTACATATAAGATGTATAAAAATATTGAGTTTAGGGTAATATCTATGAGCTTTATACTAGTAATGTAAATAGACTAACTGTCAAGATTAGTTTAACATACTTATACTAACAATGTAAGTTACAAACATAGTGCATTACTGGTAATGTTGCCATTATTTATATTCAAAGAATTGTTTTGGTAGTTTTTTTTTAATAATTAAATTAGTAAGTTATAAATTAGAGCTTTTTTAGAAAATAGTTTTTATACAAGTAAAAGAAAATGTGATTTCGTCCATTAAGATGCCTCAGAAATTATAATAACAATATAAATTGATGCGCCCTTACAAAGGATTTTTAAAATTATTTCAATAAGATATCACGTAAGTTTCACTTGTTTTGCGCCTAATTAATGTATTTAATAGAATGATAGAAGTATCCATGTTACGTGTAACAGACAAGTACAATGTAGTAACAATGTTGTTATGAAATAACGCCTATGCTAGAATGAAATATACATCAGAATTTTGCAATACGTTTTTTATTTACATGGAGAAAAGTAAAAGTACATTTTTAAATATCCCCAGCTCTGAAGATGTTTTAAGATTAGTGCAATTTTTACAGATTTATTAAAAAAAATCATTGGTACATTATAAATATTTGTTATAACAGCATTTCACATTTTTTTAATTTTTATTTGCCTTTATACTGTCGCAGACCAACAAATAATAAATTATATTTTTAAGTGACCAACTACCAAAACAGTATTTTTCTCTATTTTGACCGCGTTTATCAAAACACGATGTGTTTTAACATTCCTATTTCAATTGAAATAACTGTAAGTAAAATGTGCCTATTCCGCTTAAACATTCCATTGTAAATCAATCAAAATGCTCAATACAAACGTTAGATTCATATTTCTCATGCAAACGGAAAGTACACGTAATTTTGTTTTCCTATTTGTTGAAGTCAAACATTCAATGGATTGTTATCTGTGGTCAGTGCATTAAAGTAAGCAATTTTCTATAGGCTATAGAGTATAGAGTATAGAGTATAGAGTATAGAGTATAGTGTATAGACTATGGTTTGAGTCAGAGCCGTAACTACCGGTAGCAGGTGCACCGACGTTGGGGGCCCGTGGAGCATAGACAATACCACTGATTGTAATAGTAAATTATTTTATAACTTTACGTAAAAAGTAATAATGAGCTTTGTTAATACATTTTTAGTAATAACATGCTATTTAAATTCTGTCATGATGTTGCGTCATGCATTGCTATTATGACAACATTAATAATAGGTAGAGCTTTATTAAATTGAGATATTTTATACGATGTTCAAAAATATCCTAAAGAACTAATACATATAAACCAAAAGGTGTAACAGGTAAAATAGGTACCATTACTATGGTTTTCTAAAATGGCAAAACACACAATATTATTGAATATTACAGAAATATGCACAAAATAAATTATCATTATTAAGGTTCTAGTTTTTTTGTTGACCTATAAAGTCCGTTTAAAATAAAATCATGTATTATTTTTCAAAATAATTGATTTTGACAAACTGCGCGTTGTCAATTATACGGAAAGGACACAATAATGTATCCAAGGTCTACATATTCTTTTTTATTTTAATTTGTAAGACTAATTTCCATGTAGAAGCGAAGGCGATACTATAATACGAACCCAGTAAGTCGTTAAATTTGTTTCAAAATACGCGTATTTTGGATTAATGTTGATTATTTCAATCATTACATAATGAATATTTTGCAAGATATGTTAATTGACGCTGTGTTTTCAATTGATTTTCAATATTTATATCCTCGAGAAAATTCATAAAAATACATAGTTGATACTGGAGAGCGTTCGTCGTTTAATGTATTTAAATGAAACAAAGATGGTTGTGTTTCTTTTATGTGTAACTTTA
This sequence comes from Phoebis sennae, assembly GCA_001586405.1. Taxonomy (NCBI): domain Eukaryota; kingdom Metazoa; phylum Arthropoda; class Insecta; order Lepidoptera; family Pieridae; genus Phoebis; species Phoebis sennae. The sequence goes on along the minus strand of LQNK01000680.1, from coordinate 620,987 downwards.
ACGCAAAGCTTTTATGTGTAACTTCCTCAACCGCCAAGTGAGGAGATCGTATCGCAACAATCAGTTATTAGTCGTGTTTATTTGAACGTGCCCAATAACCACTTATATTTACTTACAAATGCTTTTTACATCGCGTTGGAATTTTTTTTTTGATACAGTTTCTATTATTAATAGCATCAGATCGCATAGCTCTCCTGTGTCACAATCCCAACCACCATGCGAGTAGGAGATCGTATCGCAACGGTCAGTAATTAGTCGTTTCATTTAAACGCGCCCGATAACCGTACGCTTTGTATGCACTTTTATAATTAATTCCTTTGTATCGATTCATTCCTTTTAAATTGCCACTGAATTTGCCTACAACTACCAATTATTTCTATGCTTTTATGCATGCACTTACAACGAGTCAATTTAGAAATTATTTTGAAATTTCAATACGTAATTTATTGCGTCGTTTTTATTGTCATTTTATTTTTTAATATTAATAAACAATACTTCGTTTTTATTGTTAGCTGCGTGAAAATTAAAAATGGAATAGATGATAAAAAATATTCATGAATTTAATCATTTCAGGCACAATTACCTACTCTTTAATTACTTTTCTGCTTACATGTTCGACCGTTGTTCTATATTTGAACCCATCTTTTTGTTACCAGCAAATCTTTTACAAATTAGATTAGCCAATTAGTTTTCAAAATTCGTCGTACAGGTGTATTCATGAACGCAATCGCAACTTTTTGACAAGCAAATTGGATAATGCGCGGGAAACACGGCGCTGCATTGTTCTCTAATGTCATTCGAATGTCAACGCTCTTTTCGAATTTTAATCTACAATTTTATAAAATTATGGAAACGGAATAAACGTTTTGCGGTTAGATTACTCCGGTTGCGCGATGTGTTTTCATTTTATTGTGTTATATATGATATGGCGTAATTGTTTTTGTGTCGTATTGTGAAAGAACTTCTTATGTTTCTTTTTTTATAAATTAAATTAAAATTTGTATTCTAGAGTCATGGTTAGATCAGACTGAAATATCCTATCTACTTATTTAAACATTTTTACTAAATTGTAAACTTTTTTCTACTTTCAATTTATAATCCTTATTATAATAGATTTACAAATAATCTTAGCATAAACTTTTATAGTTTCATGTGTATTTTAAATGACATAGGTAAATAAAAATGCTATTATGTTTAGACATATTTGATACAATTAAATATGACCTTGGTCCCCCTTTATTATTATCCATTTACTTCATCATTTCCAGCGACAATTATCCGACTCAACACAAGCCTATCTTCAATAGACATGTCGTAATTTCGAAAACCGATAATCCTTCAAAAAGAATCAAATGGGCGACTTTGTACACACAAAGGCGAGCGCAGCTTGGTAATGAGACCGCGGTATCAGTCGTTTTGTACCGCGTAATCGTGATGTTATCGCCCTCGCCCCTCTATCGGACCGTGGCCTGTGTCCGTGTTCCTAAATTATAATGAAGCTATGCCAAATATTTAAATTCGAAATTGGAATTAAAATACGCTCACCTGATGTAACCTTACCTTTTTAATGTGTGAAAAACCTACAGATTTTACAGTTGGGAAGACGTTGGTTCTTCGGATTCACATTTCACACTGAGTTCACCTCCTACATTTTCCATTATTGCATCCAGTTATCTGCTGACTATAATTTCGTATTTATTTGTTTTAATTCTTTCATATTTTAATAATTTTATAATTATATTACTGAGTTTAGTATCATGGCAACCCGATGTAAGGGGGTAGGAGGTTTAATTTGTAAGGGGTAGATAAGAGGAGGGTAGTTCCATAAAATCTCATGTAAAGTAAATTACGGGTTGATTTTTCAATGTGCAAGGTAAACCTTGGCATTGTTATAAAAAGTCGTAATATTATTCTGAAAGTTTGTTCTAAGGAAAACCATTGGACCGTTATCGTTATGGAGTACAGTGCCTCGCTCGCATGAAAGTTTATTAATATTTAATATATTAATTTCGTAATGCCTAACTTACCTGAATATAACTAAAGCTTTGCTCTATGTTTACAACTCAAAGTGATGTAAGAAACGCCTTTTAATTTCCCTCCCCCCTCTCTTTTCGGGAAGTCGGTTAAAAAGCATATAGATAAAGCAATCGATAAAAAATATACATGGTAAATCATACGTGGTAATTTTCCGACTGACTGAGTGGGCAGACCGACTACCCTCCATCATGGTTAGTAATGAATGATTCGTGCAGTGAATTCAATTCCTGGATGTAACTGACACTTACATGAAAAACATTCCAATACTACTAAGTAAGTAATGAATTTCAAAATAATCCCGTTTTTGCTCGAATGTGTGTTTATAAAAAGGTGAAACAATAGAAGTATCATTCTAGAAACACTGACTTTGTATCGATGTCAGAAAAGAAAGGATGGAAGATTCCATTCGGATTTTTTTGGAAAAAACCGGTCAAGTGCATGCCGTAATAGATTAATAGGTATTTTTTTTTATTTTGAGGATTCCTTGTTTCAGCGGCAACGGAAATGCATAACTTGTAATTTCAATTATTAGCCATCACGGTTTATGAGATACAACCTGGTGACAGACCTACAGCCAAGGCTCGATTATAAGGCGCCATTTTTACTTTTTAAGTACGGAATCCTAAAAAGCGTTTTATTTTTTTATTTTATTCGACACACATAACAGTCACTGATATACATATTTATAAAATAACATAGTAATACAAGTTACGTATCAATGACCAATGAATGTTTATTAACAATCGTGTAAAATTCATTTTTTTTATTGTCAATTCGAATAAAGAATGAATGGAGTGACTGTTCATTAAAAAAAACGAAGTAATAATTTGTTTTAAATATATGGGGTCAATCATTTATGACTGAATTGTATTATAATCTAAAAGCAAAGTCACATGGTCTATTAAAATAATTTTGATCTTTAGTAAGAACAATCGCTCCCCTACTAATTTTTAATTACTTAATTAACATTTAAACAGGTTTCGTTGTTAATACGACATCAAACTTATGAATAATGAGGTTGAATTTTAAGTACCTACGTTAGATCTTGTCAGTTAAGCGAGTTTATGGATCTAGATAGTCATAATAATATTATGTAGGGTTGCTTTTTTAAGGATAATTTATCAAAAATGGGTATACCAAGCAATTTTTAAGTTTTTATCTTCATTCCTCGATAATGTTTGCTGGTGGTAGGTACATTATATTTCTTAAATAGAAAACTCTTCAAGCTTAAGGGAAGGCGTTAGGAACAAATAAATTTATAGGGAGAAGGGGAGGGCGGAGTTTCATCGACTTTGCTTATCGAGGAAATGAACTAAAATCGATCAGCGATCTTAGCTAGAAGGATCCTTTCTCCCGTACAGCTATTATTTGAAATCCAAGAATCACTATAGAACTATAGGTGCAACTAACACCACATTGTCTATACTAATATTAAAACGAGGTAAAATTTGTATTTATGTCTATGTTTTTTACAAAAACTACTAGATCTATTTCAAAACTTATTTTTCCATTAGAAAGCTGCATCTCTACTAGATGACATTATCTATATTATCCTACATCCTATAAATATATTAAATGTGAAAGTTTGGATGTTTAGATGTTTGTTTGACAATCTGGTCGAAACTACTGGACAGATTTTGATGAAATTTTTTGTCTAGATAGGTTGTTCACTGGATCAGATGACAAGACTTTTTATCTATAGAACCTAAAATTATCGCAAGCGTATCCGCAAGCACAAGTAGGTTATAAAACATTATGCTACGCGAGCAAAGTCGCGCGACACGGCTTGTTCAATACACATATATGTTTTTTAATCAAATTTCGTAGCTTATAGTGCCCAATGTAGCGCTAGTATTGACATAACTCAAGCACAAATACCGTTGTGAATGCGTCACTAATTGTCCCGTCCGCAGGAAATGGCCAGTTCCGAGGCCCCAGTCAGTTGACACCGTCACCTGTATGACCACTCGAATATAATATATATTACTACACATGTATGTTTTGATTGATAAATCATTAGTTATTGTTCATTAATTAACTTACAACGTTCCCGTTTGAACTGAAAAAGGGAAAACCATCCTATACTGTTGATCTCAAAATAGTATCGAGTCTTTTTTGAACCTTTCAATTTAGTAATATTTTTTATAAGTTAAAAATGGTTACACTTCTGTTTATATGAAAGTCTACCCATTTTAAAGGTGTGTTTAGTATTTAGTACAACAAAAATAAGTCTTGCATCTAAAATCTAAATTATATAAGTATGAATTTTAATTGAAAGGTTTTGAAACCTCAACGAAGATTTTTTTTTATATTTAAGGTATCCCTATATACCAAATTCGCCTTTTTATCCGCCTTTTTAGCGCTTACATGTCCTATTTTAACCCCTACAAAGAACAAATTGTCAGAGGTTTTTTATCTCATTTCAAATACACTACTTCACAAAAAACATATTTCTCGCCTGGTCATTCGGCTAATTAAACAACATAATTAGTTATTATCCGTAATATTATTTGCTGGTTAAGAATTCCCCTAAGAAGGGTTTTAATTTATTTATTATTTTATTGACGGAATACAATGTTACAAGCATTCTGAAGTTACCGAGAACTTCGAATAAATAAGCGATGAAAAAGTTTATAAATATAAACATGAGTGGGTATTGAATATTTCCTAATACATAGTAATGTTGTTTGATATAGGATTACAATACACTTTTGTTTACGTATGGTGAAGCTATTGTTGTGGATTAAGAATAATTTAATTTTCATAGGATTCATTCGAGCCTGTAAAATTAGCATTTTAATGTTTACTAGATAACCGCCCGCGGCATGCTAGCGTAGGCTACGAAATTATCGATTTTCAAAGACAAACACATTATGAAATTTTTACTATTTATTTTACAAAAAAAGCTATTAAAAAGCCTCTAAATTTTATTTTAAATTTTCAAGACCTATCCAATGATACCTAATTTAATTATTTATTCGCGAATTTATTTTTTAAACTCCCGAAAAATAGACGGTATTGTAACGTATTCTCGGTGTCATGCCGACCTATTATTTATTCTACCCCTACAACGAAATTAACTGACCTACAATTTTCGAAGAAAGAAAAAATAAACTTCATAGAAATACAGGCAATAATTCAAACAAAATATGCGAAGAATATTTCAATGAATAAACCATTAAAAGTTTTTTAACATGTCATCTTTTAGAGAGCTTTTTGCTACCGCCTATAATTACACAATTAGTGTCGATGAATTGAAAACGCATTAAAATTAAGTTTCCCTTTGTCTGAGTTCATTGTGCGCCCGCGCTTTTAATATTTGCAACAGCTGTTTATGTTCCGCCATTTGCAATGTATGACAGTTGGTGCTCCTTGTCTTTGCTTAAATTGATTCTAAAGATATTAAAAAGTTTTAAAAATTTTAAAATATTAACTAAAAATAATGAACAATATTTTGATTGAATTTTTGTAACAACTAATTTATCGTTAAACTTTGTAAGATAATATTGCTGATTATATTTAATAGAAAGATAAGCACGAAAAATCTTTCTAGATATATATAACACTTAAATACTGCTTAGATTATTAGCAGACTGCTACTATTAATAATTCAAATATTTTTAGTCTACAATGGAAAATAAAAATACATAACACACGCAGCTTTGATTTTGAAATATTCGATGCACGAAAAGAAATGATTTACAGGCAGTTATGAAAAGGCAACATGTAAACCAAACCGCCCTAGTTAATATTAGATTTATAGCTGGACGTGAGATAATAATTCCTTTTCAATTAACACTCAATGAATGTGGTCGCGTTGCGTGGAGCGGTTGTCCGATTCGATACGCAATATCGACGCGAACAACCAACTATTCATCATTATTATAAATGTTCTACACTCACTTATTTACGGAAATCGATATTTTTTTCGGTATCGACTATGAATGCTCGATTTGGAAGCTTCGATTGTGACGGTATTGTGTGGGATGACCCTACATTGTGTTCGCGCAACCCTGCTGAGCACCATTGACTTCCAATACTGTTCCGAAAGTAGGAACATAATTAGTTCCGCGTTCGGTAATTATTGATTATAAGGTCACGGTGTTATAATGTAATAATAATCAACAGAGTTTAATAGCATTTTTTGTTTTTGTATCGTAACTGTGAGAAACGGAGCTATCTAGTTATATCGGTTGTGGTATAGGAAGTAACTAGGAGCATAAGTGGTGGATAGCTGGGAATATCGATAAACGTCGGTGGGCAATCAGTGGGCAGGCAATTTGCGGGCGATTGTCCATGCCGAGACGCGAGCTCACGCAAATTGGACGGGAGCTATTCACCCACATAACTGTTCCATTTGGGCCTTACTACGAATAACAAGTTCCTGATTCTGTTTATCCCTATATAGAACAAGCATAGATATACACGTACTCCATTACTTCGGAGAGATTTACAAAAATATTTCAATAAAGGTCAGACGAATCTCCAGGGATCTTGAACACAAATGGAAGCTACGTAATACCATACGGGATAATAATATCGATACAACTTTACTCTCAATATTCGTTTCAAAGCTCGCAATCACGAAAACAAATTTGCGTTCATTTCCTTTCCCTCGGAACAAACGTACTTATAGCGGATCCCAGGTCGTAATATCTTCTATAAGGCGGTACGTAATGGAAACCATTTCTCATCAATTTTCTAAATAAAGGCGCACAGAAGCCAAGGGATAAAACAAAGCGCGAGCGCTCACGACATAGATTGAACTGAATTATCGCTTTACCGCAGAATATAATCTGCTCCGGGGTGCCGGGTATCGCTCTCACCCGAGGCAGAACCACGCGGTGCACTCCGCCGAAGAGATAACACGTGTGAATTATGTTAAATCCAGACAGTTTTTCTCTTTTATCAATTCACTTCACATCTGCAGCGTTTGGTACTGATTAAATTCAAATCGCTGGCTATTTTCTGTGCAGCGTTTAAAGCCCGAGATGCATATCGTAAGTACTTACCACTGCCACGACTCATGTACGCCGTTATCTTTTTCTAAGTATTTATTTTGCCTTCTGCTGTGGAGTTTATCGATAAATCCAACACCTCGTTAATTAGGGCACTCGACGTGAATTTCATAGTGGGTATTGTTGTTGAGAATTTAATATATTTAATGAGAAATTGTTTGTAACGTGAGGCCGCAGCGTAATCAAAGCGTCACATGGTAAATTGCCACTAAATTAGGTGAAAGTGTGGCTCAAATAGGCTTGCATGACAAATGATGGCTACTCGTAACGTATCTTGTGTTTATAATTTGCTTCCCACAATAAGCGTAACTAAACTGTAATATGCATATTAGTTTTCATACCGGAGAATGTAGGGTATTTTATTAATATTTATTACGAGCTTATTTCAATTTAGATTATTATTTGGGAGCGATGATACCAAATGATAATAAAAGGCTAATGGTTTACATTATAACATTTGACTGAGTACTCATTTGTATTTTCAATAGTTATATCCTGTTGAATTAATTTTAATTACCTTTTTTAAATGTATATACATCATAATATCTATATCAAGGGCTTACATGTTTTGCTTCACATAAAAATTAAGCAACCGCTTGAAAAAAACACTTGAAAAAAAAATCTTTGAAAAAATAATATCGGTAAGAGTGCGGAGTTTTCATAATTCCTAGTTGGAAATATAGATAATACAGAGAACAGATACGGTGCTCTATATGCCTTTATGATGTTCATAGTATATCTTCTCTAGTTTTGTCAAAGAAAAGTGGCGTAACCATCGATGGCGTAACTTATAAGATCTTCATGCGTCATTACGGCAGGCTAACATGTGTCGAACGCATATAAACGACCACGGTAGCTAGCCTTATAATTTGTTCACAAAAACCATTATAATTTTAGTGTGCATTCAAGAGCTAAGCCCCTGGCGATAATTTTATACGAAACTCCACAAAAAATAGTTTCGATTTCAAAACAACTACCTTATCTTAACGGCAGATTGTATATACCTAATTGTTTTCTATTTATGGAATGGTAATGTATTATGTATGGAAATTGTTTTATGTTTGTTTGTAAGTCCTGTTAACGTAAATAAAAAATCTCCTGATTACAATTAAAAGTGCGTGAGCTGTGAAATTTTTTTATCAATCTATTAACCAACAAAAACATAGTTAAGTATATTTGATGAAATAACGTAAACATAATTGTAAATAATGTTAAATTTATAACATCGTGTTTATATCGAATAATATTTATAAATAGGCACTTTATGAAAACATAATAATTGGTATCTTATAGTGCATGAGAGGAAATCCTCCGTAACCATAAAATTTCTAGCTTTACTTCTACCTACAATAAAACATCGTTAGTCCCTTATTGGAAACGGTGGCATAACGGTGCAGGAAAAACGGGAAACCGCAGCGCACCGATCAAAAGGAACATTTACATAATATGGACCATTTCCGTAATCACATTAGACTGACTCCTAACCACCTACTGTCACAGTAGCGTGTCTAACTGGACACCTGCGTCCGTAATGATAATGCGCCTCTGTCTTACTCTAATACCATGACAGATTCGAGTCATTGTCGCCCTTATATCTGCCGCATTGATAGAATGACTTTTGAACTGCATAGTTCTAAGTCCTGAATTATACTAGTCCAGTTTTAGAAGTATTTCGTCGAAGCAGAGAGGAAACAACGAATGTGATGCCCTTGAAATATGATAAAATTACCTAGATATGTCCGTCAAAACATTTTACGCTACTCTGGTTTAAAAAGGTATCGTATAGCAACGCAGTAAGTAGGTAATAATAACCGAATCAATGAAATTGATAACATGTATTGGAATCAAATGAACAACCAAATGCTTATTTATACGTGTAAAACTTTTTACTAATTACAGACGTATTCACATTTATAGTTACGATCATTATGACTGCGATCAAATATTATGGCTATAAACTCGGTAATCTATACTAATAATGTTAAATGAGGAAAACTTTGTTTGTTTGTTTGGTTGTAATTAAAAGGCTCAAAAAGTAATAGATCGATTTTAAAGCTACATTATCCACGATTAGCAAAGGTTATATATGTTTTATTTTATTGGCTCTATATATAACTTTATGCTACGGGAGCGAAGTCGCGAGGATCAGCTAGTATTTTATAATACGAGATATTTTAAAGAGATATAATATTTCAATTAAGAAATAGGGAGCTAGCTTACATTATAATTCTGGCTGGTTTCTCATAAAACTTATATCTTAAATTATGTTCTTATTACCTTTTGTAGGGCATTGAAACATCTGTAGGTAAATTCTTTAAATTATAACAATATAATATAACCCCTTGCTCTATTTTACACTAAATATATTCTTTAAATAATTAACAACTATCATCAGAGATAAAAATACGTTCAAATACATGGTAATCAAGGCATATATAACTTCATATAGGTTATCGGCGTATAATGAGTTGAGGTTTCATTGGTCGTTTTGTCCGGCACAGCCATCCATCATCTCGGGACTAATTGCCTGCTACCTTGCTTCGCTATCCTTTAATTCCTGCGACCTCTGCGACAGGAGGTGAGGCGTTTCGTATAATTGCTTGCGATATTGCGCCTTGATGATACGAAAAATCAGTAATGAGATGCGTTTTGAAATATTGCTGTTGTATGATTGGCTATTTTACTATTTAACAAATATGAAGGAAATGGAGTATAATTTATCTGTAATTATAATTAATAAATACTTATAATTTAACTTTCTTTCTAGACTTAGACTCTGGCTTTTCTACTTCTGCAGGAGTTATAGACTTTACAACAATAATTAATTTAAAGTTAATAATTTTCGTTTTTTAAAGATGATATAAAGACGAATATGTTCTTAAATATCAAAGTGGCTTTTTAAACTGTAAACACAAAGTATAAATGTAAACACAAAGTCTAAACTTAATTACAAATAATTATTTTTTTATTTCACCTTATCTAGTCTATATAGAATACATCCAAGCAGTTTTTATATATGCACGAACCTATTTCAAATTCATAATATTACTACACCCATAATATTCATTCATCCTTGATACCAAACTATTCCAAACCCATTAACAACGCAGATCGAATCTTATTCGCAAATAAAAATGATCGGACGACATAGCGCTCCATCAAAAGGGGTAACTCGATTAAGTTCGGTTTTATTCGCCGGGGAAGGGG
>LQNK01000680.1:563328-608436 GCA_001586405.1 Phoebis sennae | reverse complement strand
ACTAACACAGGCTTTAGTGTCCACAACTTTAACTTGTACATTGAAACAGTTTTCAATAAAGATTTATTTATTTATTATTATTTATTTATATCTATATGTTTTTTCTTCTGTGTAAACTAGTTCTAGTATCCCGCTTGTTACTATAGTTATAATTGTGATATTTTGTATGTTAAAATATTTGTTACATTCACGTACAAATTTTCACTTAGGGGCCATAAAAAACAGTAAGTGGCATAGCGCGAAAAAGGTTAGTCAAAAAGTGGGAGGGCTAGCAATAGAGGGAGGGTGGAGACGCAATTTGTAATATTTCACGAACCAGTAGGCGCTTATTAACTAGGCGTGCAAAAAATACGCTTTCAGATGTGCGCAACCTTTGATATCAAAGGCTTGATTTTCCCTTTTGAATAAAATAATTTTTTCTCAAATAATTTATTCGCATTCATACAGGAAATAATCTATTCATATCATTTACTTTATTAACTGTTGATTTACAGACATAGGATAAAAAATCAGATTATCAAATAAAAAAACGTGCTGAATTATTCATACCTTAATTTATTCTTACACAAAATTGTTATAATTCAAATTATCAAAAATATACAAATAAAAAATGCCATAAATTATAACTTAACAACATGATAGTAAGTTCACTATTAAAAACATATATTATAAAATAGATTTTTATTATAGGTTTTAAAAAAGACAAAAGCCTTTATATTCAAAAGTTTCAATATTAGAAATGAACTAAAAGTGAAGCACCCCTGACTATGCAAAAAGTTATATCTAGTCTGCTCAAAGCATTGCAGGGTGAAAAACAGGGCTGTATTTAGATAAAAACATACACATTCATATCTAATATTAGTCCGTTTGTTTTATAGCATTAGTATGAGTATTTTATTTGTCGTTTCTTATTAACTTTTTATTACACTATGCAAAGTATAAAAGATATAATACAAAAGAACATAAAAGTGTAGCAAAAAAGGCGGCCTTATCTGATATAATGATTTCTTCTAACCGATCATTGGGCATTTAGCAACGTTTAAACTTTGTATTTTACAACTTGCTGAAACATTAAACTTTTTACATCTCGTTTTTGGTGATTAATTGTGAGAAAGATATCAACTTTAATAAAACATTTTCCATAAATATTATCGTTGTGTCTTCTATAGTTGTAAAACAATCGATATCAATTTTGAAATTAGAAATTGAATAATGATGGAAAAATTTGATTGATATTTAGGATTCGGTCATCTTTAAGTGAATGAACAACATAGGCTTAAAAATTGCATAGAAATTACAAAGACTTGTTTATTACTTATAAATAATAGTAGAAAGAAATGTAAATAATAGTTGCTCCGAAAGCAAAATAAAGACATTTAGGTGGTTATACCTTATTAGTCTCTTATTATTTACACAATATTAATGCATTAAATATCCAAATTAATTACTTGTACTCAAAACGTGTTAGTTAATTATAGTGTCGTTAATAATGGAAATAAACTCCCTCCCTGTAACGACTTATCGAGAGGTTATTAATCTTCTCCCAGGGGAAACTGACGCTTAGCTCATATCGCATTTTTATATACAAAGGTAATTACGTACAGACCTTTAATAGTCTATTTGATTGACATTTATTTGTGCTTTAAACCAATTTGTTAGAACACTTCTAATAATAATAAATCGGTTATATTTAACCGGTATCTTATAAGTTCCTTTGATATGTCACATACATAGTTTTTAATTTACTTACTTCCGATTAAGAAGATAATAAAACCATTTATTAAATACTAGGTGAGCTTTGCGATTTTACCCGCGTTATCTCCCGTTCACGTAGGATTTTCGGGTTATAACTTATATGCTATCCTATGTCTTTTCTCGGGTTCAAACAATCTGTGTATAAAATTTTATCTAAATCGGTCCCGTAGTTGCGGAGCCTATTTTCAATGTGAATTTCCCGTGTGGCGACGGGTTACCACCACCCCATTTCTACCCCTGGGTGTCGTAAGAGGCGACGGACGGCAATACTTCTGCATATTATTTTCAGCAATAATAGGGTGGGAGCCGAGCATTGCACGATTGGGTGAAGCTCGCACTAGTGAAAATTATCACCCCCCTAGCCGAAGATCGGCATTAAGCAGTATTGCACTGTGTTTCGTACGGTAAGCGTGGGCCCGCAACGCTGTATTCCCATCACATCCCTGTTCTACTCCTCTCCCAATTTCCCTTCATTGGTCTTATCCCCTCCCCTTCCTTTAAGTAGGCAAAGCATCTGCGACACTTTTATACTACGGTCAGTCACTTAACGTCAGGTTAAAAACAAGCAAGGAGCATTAAAAATTCTAAAAGAAAAATCATATAAACAAATAAAAATATCAAATCTTTCCTTTGTTTAATTATTAGTATAGAATAGTATGTACATTAATCATGACTACTATGTATTTGTTATTTGTAGTATTAATCTCAACCTCTATACAAAGAAAGTTTTTTTAAGTAAGCGTAAAACCATACAATGTAAGGTCAATTACGCATTTAGAAATGAAATGAGAATTTTTTTTACATAGTAAAGACAGTAAAAAGGTGGTTTACTTGATTGTAAGCGCTCAATGTTTAGTTCTATACATTTAGTCAGAAAGTTTTCATAAATATATATTGACCAAACCGTTTAAGACATTTTCTATAACGACAAAGTTCCAAACGAAAGCAATATCAAAATAAACTCTAATACAATGTCATAAGATTTATTTTTCTAAGTGCTATACGTGATTGACATAATGTACTAAGGGCGGGCCGCCCAAACGTTTAGCACCGTTTAACTTGAGCCTAGAGGTGGTTGAGTGACACACCCACGAGGGTGTTTTACCTTCGTTATTTCTAATACCTACTGAAAATTTCCCCTTGAGTCTCGTATAAGAAGTATTTTCGAATTAAATTTCAAGTTCAAATCGGTCGAGAAAGGGTTTGTATTGATTTGTGTATGTTTATTATAAGACTAATTGTTTCTGAGCTACTAATATTTAACTGAAAAAAGCTTCAGCGACGTAATAACTAAAATACTATTTTTTTACTTTCTTATTCTCGGTTTGTTTTTAAGATTTAATATAAGAAATACATAAATAATTAGCATTTGGAAAAAACTCCATAAATATATGTAGGAAGTTTACAAAATAGGAAATCCTTTTGCCTTCACTGTGAGTGACCATGAAAAGTCATTTATCTATAAAATAAAAGCGATGGTTGATGAAGTTAACAAATTGCTCTTAATTGACAAGACCATAATGTATTACAATTATTTTCCTATATTATAAAGATTAATGCATTTAACTTGTCTTTAATTTCCTATTTGCTATTTGTCGTCATCATTTTCATAATATTGTTGCATACATTATCTATGGTACGAACCTCATATAGTGAAAACTTTATTTAAATGGTCCTTTGTCTTTTGAAATGTAATCTTTTTATATCTTTATAAGCTATCGATCGGTGAATTTCATTGGTAGACATTCCTCCAGGATTCTCCATTGGAGTTCCCACTGATTACCAACTTAGTCTTATCGACTGATGTAAATGCGCCCTTAGTTATATGCACGGAAAATTCTAAAGTAAACATGAAACACATTAATAGATTGCATATACCAACAATTTATGCCGTTTCTGTCACGATACAATAATCTAATTTTAATATTTAAAAGTAAAACATTCACCTACGCTGACTCGTCTTCGTTTCCATGTCCTGAATACGAAATCAAAACGAGGAGCGAACGAGGCCATATTGCTTTTAGTAAGCACCCTTTAATGGAGGGAGAATAACTTTCTGATTTATATTTAATGAAATTAGAATTATTTAAATAAGAAGAAGAAATCAATATTGTAATTATTGTAATAATAAGTTGTTTTTTGTTAGATATACTTAGAAGGAAACCATACTACGGTAGTGAAGTCGCGTGGAACATAATATTATGGAAAAAGAATTACAAAAAAGAAAAATACATAGAAATTCTCTACAAAGTTGGTCATAAAGTTTATAGTACGTGTAATAATACCATTTTAGAATGTTGTCATGTAAAAATATTTTATAAGATGCCATTTGATATTCCCGTGTTCAATAAGAGAAATAATTATCATTTTCTACCAAATTCTTTCTATCTTTTATACATTACAGGAGAAATGTGGGTAAATAAATATTAAATGTATTAAAACTAATGCTGTAATGTATAAAAGATAGAAAGAAAGAAGAAAGAAAGAAGAAAGATTCTATCTTTTATACATTACAGCATTAGTTTTAATACATTTAATATTTATTTACCCACATTTCTCCGTCTCTAATAGGTTTCTTCAAAGCAAAGCAAGTGAGTTCGTGTTACAAATCCTCAATTAGCAGCATACAGTTCAGTTTATGGCAGCGTTTAAATTCGTTAGGAGTGGGGTAATGTTGTATTCGTTCGCGGCTGGGTCATAGAATAACGAAATTAATTTAACAGAAGCACTGTTTCTAAGAAGAGTGTTTGTTTCATTTATGTGTGTGACTTCTGAAAGGAACGGGTGCAAGTAGAAATGCTAAATTTATAAGTTCTGTACGGATAATATCCAGTTATGAAAGATTAAAAATAAAAACACTGACATTGAAACATCGTTAAAATTAATTAATTTATAATTACACAAATAATATGTTAATACTGCACTAACAAGGCGATCATAATATTATTCATATAAAAATTAAAAACGTTCGGTTCCCCGAGCTATAAATAATACTGTATTGGACTTAATATAGTTAATGAACAATTTAACGGCCAATATAATACGATGACATTTTCATAAGATCTATGTAAATTAAGCATTTTCCCCTTGTTTGTAGAACATTTAAAAACAGGTACAAGGTAAATGAATGTCTTGTAATATTTTCCCAGCGCATTGGTTATTAGTCACCAAAGATGATGTTATGCAATTGGTTGGTACCTACGAGTACTTGTATTTAAAAATCTTCATTAAATTGTGTCGGTCTCGGAACCATCCATCCCATCATCGTGCTACGAGAGTGCGCCTAAGTAGGCGCAAATACTTGTGCACTAAGACATTTCCTGCACAGCTCTCTAGTTCTTTTTGAGATTGGCCACCATTGCCGAAATCGATAAGGGAGTTAGTTATTATAGTAGTCCTAATAGTTTAATTTTCAATTGCTTCCTACAATACTAGCTGACGCATCTACCATTACTCTTTGTGACTAACATCAATTGCGTATGTGAGTTGCGTACCTCACTAAGTGGATCTCCATTTTAACTCCTGAAACAAGCCGGTCGGGGCTTTCAGTCGGATCTCGACATTTGCATGATTGCCATTACACTGATTATCTCAACACTTCGACCCCCGCCTGCTACAAAAAGCGTTATAAATGTATGTAAATTATCCTTTTACTTTGAGTACAGATTTTATCAATTACATGAATAGTTATGGAGCTTTAGTGTATGTGTCACTTATTAATGAACGCATTTCATTACAATAACCTTGCGCGTAATGTCTCGTAATTATGTCGAAAGTTTTCGAAAATCTAATCTAAAAAATGATTTCTGAACTTTCAAATTGTGATACCAAACTAAAAACAAATATTTTTTTGTTTTTATAGTAATTTTTATTGCATTTAATAATATCCAATGAAAATATAGTATAATTGTTTTGGTAAAAAACACCGTTTGTAAAAAAATATAAACCAACATTTATTCAAGAAGATAATTCGTAAAAACGTCCTCAAGCAGACTCGCTCAAAGTAAGTTCACAGATTTTAATAGCCCTCCCCCCCTGCCCCCACCGAAAAGTGCTTCAGAAGTGTCGTTTATGTACTCAAAGCATATGCAAATGGCTGTTTTAAAATTTTAGGGAGCGAATGCTGTGTTAGTCCCCGTAGCACTTGCGAAAATCAAAATGTAAATGTACCCTTTTATGTTTACAAATCATGTAAATAAAGCGTTCGTTTTATTGACTTTACCCTGCCCCAAAGCCGATTCAAATTACGATGTGTTTGCTTTGGTGTCAGTGCAACATGGATCTGTATGAGATTATAATATTTTGAACATCGTAGGAAGCCTTGAATATTGAATTTTGTATTGTATAACAAATACTTAAAATTTATAATTAGTTTGTTTATTATGATGTTAGTTATTGAAATATGGAAAGATTATCGTTAAAGTATGAGATCCATATCTATATCAAATTCAATTATGAGATTGCATATTAAACTCGAATACGTGTATCCATGTTTGTATTTTTGTATTATTTAAGATCTATCAATATTATGAAGAAAAAAACAAAGTTAGTCGCTGTTCAGTTGGGCGGCATTTCAGAACGCTCTAAAAAAGTAGGAACTAAAACATTTAAAAATTGTAACATAGAAAACATATTTTAGAAAAAGCTACACAACGCACAATTAGATAATGGTGACAGTATAAAATATAAACAAGGTGAGATAGAATTACGGCATCAAATGCTTATTTCAGAAAGTTAGGTGATGTGGGTATATACATATAGTGTACCACCTATCTGGAATCGGTTACAGCTGTATATCACAGTAATAAGAAAGTGGCAAATAATAATACTTCATTTACACACCCCTTATAATAGTTGATCAAGTTTGATATGAATTGATACGTCCTTACGCAATCAATTAACCAGTGAAATAATAAAATAGGCTATTTTATCCGGTACATTGATTTGGAAATAATTACATTGTTATTGTGAACCTATCATTACTACAAAGTAATTAACGTGATACCTGAATATATAAGGCTAACCAGAATAGCAGTAACCGATGTGTTAACACTTACTAAGTTATCGGATTTTGAAGTGTTGCTCTCTGATTGGGTAAGACAGGTACAATTTTGTTGCTATATATGATATGGTATGAAGTTATTTGTTTAATGAGTTTGGCTCGATTGATCAATACAAACTGGTATGCTAAATGTGTGAGGTTGTGTGTGTGATGATCATTATGATTTTATAGTATCGTTTTCACACACATACGTACGTGCTATAATAAGTTTTGTTTGTTAGTTGCATACTTTCCACGCTTTGTATTTTTTGTTTAATTAGGATTTTTATTTATTTCGAAAAAAGAAATAATTTATTAAAAAGTGAACCAAATTTGTTCACATAGCGATTTTATTTTACATTTTTCAAATTTTATATCCTATTCATGCGAAAATCTATAATATGTTTTTTTTTAATCGGTAATATATCACGCAACGAATTCTGATTTATAAGAGAAAATAATGAGTTATGAATAGAGTGAAAAACTCATATATACGTAGGCATAGGGCAGATGTAATTGTAGTTTTTTTTACTGATATTTTATTTAGATTAAATATTTGTGTCACTAAAAGCTTCAATTCCAAGTTGGTAAAAATTAAAAATGTTTAATATGACAGGAAACAGAGAACTTATGAACCGAATAAGACAGGGGAATTAATATTTCTCGTCTTATATTAAACACACAAACCAGTAGAGCAAAGCGGCGATGTGACAATTATAATGGTAAGTCCATGAGTAGGAAGGTGCCGGTTCGATGCGCATGCGCCGATCGCGCGACGCTCTCAGAAGATTAAGTTACCTGCACAGCTATGCGGAGATCTTTAGTACGCTAATGTGAGAGAATTAAAATATTATTATAGAGATATTAAAATTGAACATCCTTCAAGCGTCTGAAAAATAATGCTAGCGATATCAAAAAAAAACTACATTTTATTTGAGGACTAATTCATCATAGAAACAGAAATATATACCAATATTATACGTATTAGCATTCCTTGAAAATACAATTAAGAACATGATTTGTAGCAAGTATTGAGTATTAAATAATGTAAAGAAGGTTAAAATAATCGCTATTACGATACATTTTTCCGATTTTAATTTAAAGTTTTTATAAAGTTGGGTTTTTGTATTAACAATAAGTCATGCTATTAAAAGTTATATATAAAAGTAACGTATAATAATTATTTAAAATACATTTTATGTGTCACCGTCGTTGAAAAGATTAAGAAAATGTACGAATTTCTTAAATCGCTACCGCATAACCACACCGCACTCGCATCGCAGTACAGGATCACTGAACAAGCTCCCGATCATAGCCCGTTTAACAATAAACATGGCGTCGGTTCTGTTCACTGCGAACATTACACCGTATAAGGCTCACAGAACTTTAAATTTATCGTATCCAATTAGCTTGTGTAATCATTGACAGATGTAATTGATAAGGATTTCCTTTGACAATGATACTCAATTCAACTGTATGTTTTTTTTAACCTTTTACATTAAGTATCTTATGATAGGAACCTTGATAAATAGAAGGAACACATTAAAAATTATTAGTGGTCGAAGTTCGGGGAGGGGAAATGTTTTATTTGCTGTCACTAAAATCATAAATATATACTTTATTATTCAAAGTAATTATTGCTATTGTAATGATCCAAAATTACGCTTAAACCTATATTGACGATGTACTGAGTTAAATGTTGAAGTATTCACGATGTCTATGAAATTTACATGGTAAATAATTTTGGCACGTAAAATTAATCTTCTTTAGTTTTTAAGATAAACGAACCGTAACTAAATGTGAATTCAATTGTACATTTAAACGCAGTCACGTCTCATACGAATATGCTAAAAATAAATATTTTCTATTAGCAGTAGCAGTAGATAATTATCAGGGCATAACTCAATTTTCTAATAAACTTTCTTAACACAGGTATCGTGTTAATTTTGCAATGAATATTATGTATGCCGAGGACTTTTACATTATATGTGTGGGTTGCGGTTGTCGCGGATCGCTGGGTAAACGGACGGTAATCTCGACTAAACACTGATCAACTGCCGGCCTAACACATAATGTGCTGCGGTTGTAGCCAACGATGGGTGCAGGTTCGATTTCTAGCACGGTCATTTTATTTTATTTTTATTTTTTGTAAAGTAGGCAAAAGAGATTACGGTTCAATTCATTAACACCTGAAAAATTATTTTATCAATTATGTAAAACAGCAGAGTTTTCGGTTCATTTCATGAACACCTGAAAACTAATAATGTTAAGGAATGTTGCAAATGTTTTTTCTATACATAGGAGAGAAATGAGGGTAAGAAAAGGAATTATTATGGAAAACAAGAAGTGGTAAGGGACTGGAAGGAGGAAGGATGGGGAATATATAAAAGGAATATTAGACTCCGGCGACGCTACTCATCTTACAAAACACAGATAAAATTCACATTGTTTTTCTGCTCGCCAGTGGTAAATCCCCGAAGAGAGTTAGCCCAATTCGTGCTGAAGCTATGCTCGATTTCCACTTACAATTAAAAAAACTGAGAGAACAATTAAGTATACCAACGTAATAAACGAACCCGTTTATACAACTATGAAACTGTACCACTAAATTCGCATTAAACCAGTTAAAATCAGCACTTTAGCGCAATTATACTGTTTTAATTAAAAAACGCAATTTGCATACTATTAGAATTTTTATCCTAATGTATAATTTTATAATGAACGCTTTTTATTGCATTGTTAATACGATTTACGGGCGAAACGAAGCTCTGTAATGGTTGACGAATTATACATTATATTATAACGTATTAAGATATATTCAAAATGGATGACTAGTGTTAACGTAGTTCTAAATCTAGCTCTAACTAAAATGAATTAAAAATATACGTAAATAAAATGGTTTATTACGTATCAACACTTTTTGCAGACACTTCTAGGTAACCTATAAATGTTTTATACTGTATTTATACTTTAAATATTTTTGCATCACTAATGGATACTTAAGTAATTACGTTAGCAAAAACAGTGCATTTGTTAGTGTCGGAATGCGTGTAGGGTCATAAATGATTTTATATGCTAAATTAAAGAGCAAAATGCTCTTTTATGGTTCCTAGAGATATCCAATGTAAATGATGTCAATAATAATTTCTTGTGTTTTATATGTCAAAAATTAATCTTTTGGGGTGCGCTATTCAAGGCAGGGAAAAAAGGGTTATAATTCTTAATTGTTTTAACTTTTGAGCATATTAGTAAGTTTTTTGTATGTAAAACAATAATCGAACACACGTTTTTACCGATTCTTCTGAATAGCATTTTAATTTCAAATCCGACTCGTAATTTTTGGCTTCAAAACTAAGTCTTATATTACCTTAAATTTAATTTACAATACTTAAGTCAGTGAGGGTATGGCCACTTCCCCTCCTAATTGTACTAAGGTTTTTGCCATATGCCGAATTAATATTTTTAAACCATAAAATTCTAATACGGTCTCATATTTAACATACTAATCACCTAATGCTTCTAAAATTTTATTTTTTTTTAATGACAAAAAATACGTTCTACAGCCAGAGTTAAGGTGGAGTAATGTAAAAATAGTCTTGAGACCGGAGTTCTGGCCACTATCAGCAATATTTACCTCAGTAATGAAATCCGGGATTCCGAAATAAGAAGTAGCAAAAGGACGCGCAATGTTTGATGGATTGTGACGAGAGTAAAAAGAAACAAGAACTAGTGATTACAATTAATGTAATACATTTTAATCTGATGTTTTTTTTATATTCTTAGCAAAGCCAAAGAAATTAATTTGCACAAAATATGCAATCTGGTAGAAGATTTCTAATCCGTTTAGGTTTTTATGAATATTATGTGTAATAAATTATTATGTACGCAACTATGTCAATTACGTACACATGAGAGTATCCCTTTAAAAAAATATTAAAAAACCAGAGTGAAGCTACTTACAAGCAATTGTAAATCGATATTACCGAGTTAAACTATTGGTTAATATATCGTTGACGGGTAAGCCGAGACGTCGTGCGGCTACCTCACCTCACCAGCTCACCGACTCGCGACATGCGACACCGGCCCATGTTAAAATCTCGAACGTTTTTAACAAAAACTTAATATCAATAACCGCTTTTTGTTACTGTTACAGATCAGGAAATATCACGTTATTTTTAAACAGTAGCATAGATAATAAAATACAAATTTCAGCTGCATATTTTATGGTTTTTGGTTATAGTCTTTGCATAGAGTGTTGCTATTATTTCTTTTCCCTTAAGGTTGCGTTCTGAAGGGACGATCGAAATAATATGCGGCGTTTCACAAGACACATCTAAGCAAAGTAAATGAATAAAGAAGTGATAAGTATGCATTTTCTTGAAATTATCATACTAATATATTTGTACAACAAGCTATTAACGTAGATCAATATCAGCGCCAGTAAATTACAGAAACATCGAAAAAATCACAGGGTTTTTGATAGGGGAAAATTTTAATAGTACAAAAACCGATACTCAAGTTGCATGAAGTGAGAAAATGGAAGCATCAACAGGATATCGTATTATGCGAGTTTAAAAAAAGAGAATAGTAAATCGATGTTGGTCTGCGACCGTTCTTGTAATGAACTATGCAATATTTCTAGTTACCAAGCTAATAATATTCAACTGCGTTCTTACGCATCATAAACTCCGCAATTGCGGTGGAAGATAGAAAACAATTTCCTTTGATTTAAACGTGCAAAGTTATGTATTACCATTAATTACGTTCTTTAACTGCTGTTTAATTTGAGGCTAAGATTGAAGAAATTGGTAATTATTATTTCTAATGAAAATTAAAAATACTGTGATGTTTTGTTCGGAAACACTTTTAAACGATTTTCAACGAGTTGCGAATAATGGATTTGTAAGTCGTATAAATTAGTTCATAGTATTAATTTTATAGAATAACTTTTCAGATCGAATGAGAAAATAACAATAACGTTTATATTTCTCAGTATCCACAAGACTGTTTTTTTCGAATATATCTGTCCGTTGAATAAAATAGGCTGCATAAAAACGAAACCTTTTATACCATTGCAAAAAAACATGTTTGTATCTTTAAAATTAAAATTATTTTATACCTATTAATAAACATTGCATACAGCTTTCATCGCAAGAATTAATTTATTCAAAGATAATATTTATTAATTACATATCAATCGTTTATCGGTCTCGCCTTTCAACGCCTTACTTTTTGCGTTTTTTTTATATAATAACAATATATCCTTATCAAGTTACATATTAATACAGTTATCTATGAAAACATTTTATTTAAGTAACAAGAAGAACAATACCAATTAAACAGACAATAAATCCAAATTATAATTTATCACCTTCCATGTTTGCGTATAATTCTTTATAAAGTTTAATGATCGTTAATGTGGTGCCTCCGTTAAGTCATGAATAATAATTCAGTCGCAGGCGACCATTAATAGCCTGTTTTTGCTATATACACTGATTACTTATTGTAAAACGGTTGTTGCTTGCTATTATTCAGTGTTTTACAAAGTGAGTGCTCAAACTTCCTTGTTTTTCACCACGTTCGAGACGTTTCCACGTCATTAGGTATCACCCAACCGGTTTATATGCCTATATCGTTATTATATAAAAAGATATTCAAATATGGTTTCTCATAAATACTAAAGTTCATTCTCATGTTTATACAGACGATTTCTATTACTTGATAAATCTTTACGTGTTTAGAATTAGAAATCTTTAATTTTTTTCAAAACAATTTCATTATCCTATAATTTATTTATGCTTTAAGTTTTCTATGAACTTGACCTGTATTACGGAAAATCATATTGTCGCAAAATTAGTTAGTTCTCACTAGTAAAAAGTAATACATAGTTATGATTTCATGAAATGTTTATGATTATTAACTTTTTAATTTTAAATTCATTATTTAAAAAAAACAATTACCAAATGAAAAGGCAACTTGTCAAGCTCTCAATATTCACAGATGTCTGCATTTAGATGAACAGTGAGATAATTATAATTGTTAATGTTTCGTTCACTCAATGATATTAAATGGAGTGAATGTTAGCCGCTTCCCGCTCTGAAACAATAACGCTAATCGGATGGCAACATCTCGCGAACAATGCCAGGCTACACTTTGCTATTATCACCATGAATTCCAGCTATTGTACTAAATGATACGATATTTTTTATTAAGCACAAAAATTACTGTAACAATTATTACACATCAAATATGGTTATTGATTGTAGAGCTGTTTAATGACTCTTAATTTTATAAATACCTCTTTATTCGAACACTCGTGACCTCTTAAATTGCAGATAAGTTACGAACTTTTTTATATATGAAAATCTTAAAAGCTATTCAGTTGATTCATATTTCAAATATTAAATTACGATATGAACATTGAAAACTGTCAAACCAAAGCGCTAATCATGAGTTCAAGTCAGTTGCATGTCAATATCAAATCATAAAAAAAAAACTGAAAAATGTTATGAACGATGTTTAATATTTTGATGGTTAATGCTCGTTTATTTTTTTTTGGAGCGTAGAATTTTAGAGTACGAAGCAATAAATAAAATTTAATAGACAAATCCCAAAACCGCAGTCCCAAATCCTAAATCGTCGGGGTTAATGTGCCCATACGATTTGAACAGGACATGTCTATTAGCTTTGGATATAATTAAAAAAAAATAAACTTCTTTAACGTATATTTCACATTTAATATTATATTTATATTTACATTTATTATTATTCATACATATTAAATATCGATACAGACAGTAATAAAAAAAATGTTTTACGCGCTAGCTACATAATTATATTTTATTTGGCCTGTTTCTAAGAAAAATTTGTAAGAAAATATTATAAGTTCTAAAAAGTTAGAAAATCATAGTCATAATACAGTTTTAGCCGACTTCTCACGACGTTGTTATACTGTTAACCTAACCGCTTGTAAGCGACGCACACATAATACTTTAAAAAATTAAAAGTTATTGTATTATGAAAACTGTGAGAATGTTTAATTAGATAAGTGGGATAAACGGAACTAAGTAGACATTGCTTTTAATGAAAGTTACTATTGTTCTTCGCAAAAATATTTGTAAGTACGTTATATGGCATGTTGATATCTATTATAATTCTTTCTCAGTAGGTTATGTACATCTTTGTGGGTAATTTCTTAATGTGTGACGTTAAAACGATAATTGAATATTTTATTACTGCTAAATCTCGAAATGTATCAATTCATTAAAATAATGAACACCGATATATATACACAGATCATCAGATAACAGAGAGATTTTCCGTAGTTAATACAAAATTATGTTTTAAGGTTTTGAAATTTCAAAGTTATTACAAGTTATGGTAATGTTATTGTATAGTTATATTTTTCTCTCCTACTCATAATATGATCCAAGGTAATGTGATTTTGTGTAATTTAATATGAATATATTATTCCAATATTTTCACCAATTAAATTAATAAAAAAATTTAAAACGTAGTTGAAATGCATTGTCACCGTTAAAGAACATATTGCCCAAAAAAGCGGTTGCTAACGAAAGCGTTCAATATGTCGCCCGAAAAAACAATACTAAGTAAACATAAACAACGATTAGTTCCACAATTCAGAGCATGTCTTGGACTCATCGAAAATTAGTTTCGGGCAAGTTTCACGGGAGCATGCCCCGTCATATGCGCGTTTAATGAGTTAACTTCCAGCAAAAAATATGTTATATCTCACAATACGGCGCATGACTCGCCTCTCCGCGATCAATTATTAATAAAAAGCGGGCCGCTTCATTGAAAGGGCGATTAGCTCAATATTTATATGGAATATTCGGTATCAACGGCGCTTTGTGTCCATAATTCGGTGGGTCATGACTAGGCGCGTTTGACTCGACGCCGACCAACGCATAGACCAACTGGCTGTGCAGAACTTATCATAAACTCTTTATTATAATTTTTCGAGAAAACATAGACGATAGACTATTACTTAATGATTTTTTAAATAATTTATTCAACAGTTTTATTAAAAAAAACCCTAATCAATAAACGATTGACTGTATTAAGGTAATTGTATCCACTCTCATAATATGTCATAGATTCATTTGGAAAAACAATACTTTCTTAATTTAGCAATATTACACCATTGGGAGGTAAACTAAGAAGAACAAAAAAGTATGTTTCGGTCTGCTAGAGCACAGACAGTAAGGCGATCGACTTGGCCGTAAACATAATACACCTAACGGGCAGAAAATATGTCTGGCCCACAGCTTATGAAATTATCTAATGTTATGTTTACAAGACATTTTTTTAGATATTCAATATGGTTTTATTGTGCTAACTGTAAATGTTAAATGAAAGGTCTCTAAATATTGATTTATATAATGCCTTAATCATCCATCAACCTAGTAATAAATCGTGTGGTAAGACTTTGTTCAAATAAATTTTGTATTTTTGCAAAGACTGTAGACTCTGCAATCACCGTATTGCGACAATCAACACTTTTTCGTACGGTTATAAACTTCCTTACTCATACATAAAGCATCTTTCGACCGTATCTAATGATGTTTTTTTGTATACAGATTTTTCTATTGCTAACACAATTATGCTCAATTAAGCGGAATAAGCACGTATAGATTCCCCACTTATAAACAATGTAAGTACCTGTATATAAAGGTTAAATTAAAAAATAATGGGATACTAATGAGTAATTATCGCTTAGCTATATGCTTTATATTCATAGCTAGCTGTTATAATAGCAAGCGAGTGTTAGGATATAATTAAGTCCTCTGAGAGGTTTTAAAAGAAAAGTATAAAGTCTCTACATCGCGCATCTGTATTTTTAATAGAGGCCACCAAGCTTGAATCATTGATGTTACTACCGAATTGATTTGCCGTCTATTCTATTAGAATTCTTGCCGTGAAAGAAGCTACTATCAAGCCCGAATTTATTTAATCTGATTCAATTCATCATACATCAATCAAAGAGTGCCGACGCTTTGCTCGGTAGCAAACGGCTTGTTTTGTAATCTAGCAATATGTGTAGTAATTTAATGTTATTACTGTTTTTGCGAGTGTGAATGGAAAAATATTTAATTGCATTAAAGTTTGGAATATGCTTGTCCATATTTTTATTTATTTATTTATATATATTTGCCAATATTTTTTGAAGTTAATATTTTTTAGAAGTAACTGCGACAAAATTCTTTTTCATTATCGGGATAGCCTAGTAGTATTGGTATCAATTAAAAATAAACACTTCCATTGATAATTATAAAAAAAATTATTTAATTAATTCATCGCAAATTTCAAATGTTTGACTTATATTAAGAAAAACGAAACTGATGTGCATGCTGTACAATGATTTAATTAATATATTACCATAGGAAAATATTATATACACAAGTCTTAACTGCACAATTATTTTATTATTATAGGAAAATCTCATACCTATTATGTTTGGGTATTACCAAGAACATAATAGGGCATTAGTACGCCATATCAATCTAATTAAATTTTGTTAATCCAATTTAATAATATAACTTTAGCTGCAAATTCGGTTTATCTAGACACGCGGCGGTGACCAGACTCCAACCAAGTTCAGGAGACTGGAACGCACCACGTGTATATTTAATTATTTACACGATTCATTTCAAGCGAGTTGACTCCTTTACAACTCGTAAGCTTAATTAATACATGAAATTTGGCTGAAATTTTAGCAAATTATGTATTTAGTTGCCTCTGTAACAAGAAATACTAAAAATAAAAATAAAATATTAAAAATAAAAGGAGTCCGACTCGCACTTGGCCGGTTTTTTCACTTTCCCTATGCAAATTTAACGATGCGATCTCTTAAAAGAATACACAATGGCAATGCTATACGATAATTTTTTATTATTCAACGTTTTGGTGTTTGAGTCTAAGAATGTGACAAATCTACATCTAACTATCCATAATTATTTAATTACATCGTGGCATCCCTTTATGGGAAGTTTTAGTGATTTGAAATAAGTCGTTATGTCCATATGAGGTAACAAGGGGAAACAATGTAAGAATACATGCGATATGTATTTAAATGAGACATAATTTTTATTTATGGTAGAAGCTAGTTTGAAGAATAATGACTGTATCAGTATTCAATTGTTGAAAAAAATTCAACAGTTATTTCAATACAGTGCTCGAGTTTTACGAATAAGGACAAAATTTAAAAAAATAACATTCTTTTTTATATAAAATTTAACTATGACTCATATTTCTCACTGTCAATAGGTGTACAAACCTTCAATATCATAGATAATAATTTACTTTATAAATAGATAAATGGTTCATTAAAAACAAAGACAGATGTGATGAACAATTTTCCCTTGAATGGCTAATGAAAAGGCCTTTTTCACGAGCCCTGGCGCCGGCCGCCATGCAAATGTGCCGCTTAATGATGCGAGAAGTCACGGCACACAGCTATACTGCGACCCTGAACAAAAAGCTGCCTAGATACAAGCGCTAAGTTGTACTAAGTGATAACTTTTACACGCGATATAATTTTTAAATTTATTGTGATGATACTTAATACTTTGTTACTTCTTGAGATATTCAAAATTAAAACCCATTTAAAAATGTGTTTATGAATGTCAACTATAGAATGGCTGAACTACTAAAAAATAGTAAAACAACAATTATTGTCAAAAATGGCGGTACGAAGCTCACCGGATCACCATAATATTAATTCTGATCACCATAATATAATTTAACAAGTTCAACTAACTTGGCTTAAAAAACGGCATGTGTGGAGATATCTACATGCTTACATTGTCTAAACACAGGGAAAAATATAATAACCATGCGAATTTAAGGTTTTTAGTAGACACCGTAGTGGATACAATGAGTTCACTAAGCATACTCAATTAAAATAGAATATGTACGAAATATTATTATGGTACTGTGGAAAACACCTTTTCAACTAAGACTTTCGTAGACAGTGAGCTTCGCGCTATTCAACAATATAAAATTTATCACCGTCACGATTAAGACATTCAAAGTGTCTCTGGAGACAACTCATCAAGCCTGAAGGGGAAGATTATAGCATGAAAGAGCTCAACAATACTCTTTTAATTTGTCATTATGCAGCAATAAAAACATCATAAATGAGAGCTACAAAAAAGTTCAGGGCTAACAAAAACCGCGCGCTGGGGCGAAATTCGCAAATCATGCCGACATAATGATGGCCGCTTGAAAAAAATTTAAATATCAAAAGGCCGGACGGGGCACGGTAATGGTTTAAAGTCATTTTTCATTCGAGTCATCCGTGAATCAGAAATGAAAACGGTAGCCATCGGCTCCGCTTCCATTACGGCCGCGGCGGCTGAGCGCGCGATTAGAATTTCGGACGGCCATTTTACAATTATGCTTGCATTCTTTTAGCGTTAATTGTGATTTCATAGTTTCTCATTTGCAAAAATAAAATGTTGTCACATTATTGACTTCTCTGCTTTTACGACCTGACTGTTAAAAGTTGCCTTCAATAAACACGATTTCTAGCAGTAGTCCAAAAAATTTATTGAACTTCAAGCTTTTTATAAAATCAGCTCCTGATTTAAAATTATATATAAAAATAACTACAATAAGGAAGTCCTGTTTATGATTATTTTTCTCGGAATGCAGATGATTGAAAGGTGAAACAATTTAATTGGGGATTTAATATTCTTATATACCTTTAGAATTTTTCCTTACTAAAGCAGATCAAAACAAATAAAAAACCATTTTTTTCTGTATCGTAGTCTTAAATTTATTTACAAAAATAAAGTTCAAATTGTACAATGAAATAGCTTTTAAAATCGACACTAGATCTGACGACGACATAATATCATGATCAAAATATATAATATTATACATTTTATTTATTTCTCCTTTTCTTGGCATAGTTATCAACGGGTGGTAGTCCACTATCGTATTCACTCGCCGTGTGCATTGAGCTTTGCTTGTTAGTGATCTTGTGTGCGAAAGCGCCGGGTTTCATTTTGGGGAATCTGAAATAAAAATGTTAATAACTAAGTAGCTATGTCATGATATCATCGACAACTTTTCATTGAAAATAATTAAACGACCTTAACAAAATTTAAGATACATAATATAGCTTAAGTTATGAAATCGCTTATTATATAACTTAATTTTTTTCACGAACGTGTAAAATCGATTAACAAGTCTACGAGGTACGAACAGAAAAGGGATTAAAGAGTGCTGGTGGAGAAAAATAACGCAAATTTCCTATAATACAGCCTATAAGTCCAAAACTATAGTCAGAATTAGTTTATAGGTTTGTATCTTTAAATTTCTTTCATACAAGGTAAAATTTAGTACTATTAGGCCCGTATTTAGAGACGCGTTTCGGATCAACATTCAAATGAGTTTTTCCAAATCGTTGTGACGATGCCTTTTCGAAAATGAAATTTAAGGTTCGTTCCGCAGAAACTGGTTTTAAGTAAAGATATTATCATCAATGAAATTCCACGGCACAACGCCAAATATTTTAATAAAATTACTTATTTTTAAACAGCTATACATATTCCTATAAAATATAACAATTAGGCGACAATAGAATATGTCAAATCTCAATTATAAATCTGAAACCTATTCAGCGTATTTACACAATCGACCATTAAATTGTTCTGAATTGATCTCGACGTTTTGTAATATAGCAGAAGATAGATTTCGTGATCTACAATCGTTGGAGAATCGATTGTTCGTACGAGTATTAAATAGAATTCAGGAATCAAATCTTGACTCAACTCTCGAACTAAAACTGCATCAATCGTCATATTTTTTTTAAACTTACCCTGGTCTCTTCTTCTCTTCCTCATCCTTGACCGTCAGTCTGTTCACTGGCCTCTCTTTCATCAGCTTAGGGTCGCTCCTGGCGCGTTTCGCGAGAGCCGCCGGCGTTTCCCTCAACGCGAACGCTTTCGCTGCGTGCCCCAAGTGTAACTGTCTCGCGTCCAACCACGGCCGCACTTCGCGAGGGTAGCCCGAGTAGAAACGCACCCATGATGTGAATGCTATGATGACAAATGTTTAAAAAACTTGTTTAAAGTTTATTTAAATATAGATTATTTTGATAAGATAATATTTTAAAGTTAAAAGAGAAATCTAGAGGTTTAGCTGGATCGAAGGTGACCGGAATAAAACGCATGACAGGAATGCTATGATGAGAAAAGTGTTATACGTAGATAACATTTATAAAAGGGTAAATTTAGTAAGAATATGGAAGACAGTATATAAAATGAGTTATAAATGCTCCTTTTTAAATGATTGGTAGTAATTATTACATCCAGTCTATGACGGCCTCTTAGATTTGGTACTAAACACATCGCTCGCGTTAGAGCGTAGATTTCTTCGTTTTGATTCAGAAGGACGACAAAACTCGATAACGATCAGATGGCTAATTAAATCAAAAGTCAAAAGCTTTTAGCAACTAGAGCTCTTAAACACGATCGATTAGAGAAATGCACCATGCACTATATACACTATCACTCAATGGGAAAAAAAGGATTTCAAAAAAATTTTAAGAAAGAAGGTAAATAGATAATTTAATTTATGTGTTATCTGTGTAGATATTAACCTAGATTTCGAAAGCGTGCTCATAAGCCTTATAATTGCAGTTGAAAATAATTTATTTAGATAAAAAACACCCCAACGACCAGTTGGTTAGTAACAAGCACCGCCTACAATCCTGCCTTATAATACGTAAAAGTTAAGGATATAAAAACAAAAAAAAACCTGTATGTAGGGATCACTTATATCCAAATATGGACATAGAATACAATGTTACAACAAACTATAATGTTACAACATAGTAAATGGAATGGAACCGACATTGCCCTACGGTGTTGCTAAGGGGAGGTTTTTAGGACCTTAATTCATAAATGGATTACTATAATCATGTAAATGTATATGTTTATAATTGAATCACGAAAAAACAAGTAAACTGATATGAATATTGGATTTACTTAAACTAGTTTAAGGCTGGAATATTTTTTATCTTTCTAGGTAAGTCAGAAGGGGAAGCTACACAAAATTTAAAATAGGAACAAGGTATTGTATAAATCTGATTTAGGGGGAATAAAAAATATACATTCCTTTTTAAAATCCAGTAATGGTTTTACTAATAATATAAGTTTTTTCAAAATTTCCGAATCAGTTTCTAGAGTGCATTGAGAACTTAAGCTTCTATTTCATAGCCTTCAGTGATCCCGTTTTGTAATTTTACCATTTCTGAACGTTATAATGTTTTTTTTTTAATTTCCTACCTCTACTAGCCCGTGCCAGCCAGTCCTTCGACGAATGTGCGGTGTGCTCCAACTTCGCTTGCACCGCGATGGCTGAGCGTTGTACGTTCGCGGTATTGGGTGCGACCATACGAAGGGCTTCTAGAACCTTCGATTCGTCCGATTGGCGTAACCTATCAGGAAATAATAATAATAATAATAAAAGTATTTATTTGTCTCTTTACAAAGGCTATTACAAAGAATCAACAGAAAGCATACTATTTTTAAGAGGCAAAAAGGTCTATGGCTCAGAGATTGCAGTAACACCTACCACAATCTCTGCTATTCTGCCATTGGCAAGGTGCGCGATGATAACGCCAACTAGCGGGTGCAATATCAGCGGACCGTCATTCCGAAAAATAATAAACAAACAATTATTTCTAATGGTACATCGTACTTTATTAGTTCTCTACCTATATCTATACCATCAATAGTAATATTTATCTTTTTTTTACATACATACATGCCACAATCAATAAAGTTTAATAGTATAGATGGGCTTTCTCATGGCGGACTTCACAGAAAGTAAGTAAATAAGACTTTAACCGATTTAAATGCGGTTTTCGATAATAAATTACGACACGCCCCGCAGACGTTCTAGTGTTTATTTCATTCAAATGGGTTTACAAACAAAAAAGATATGAGGGTTCAAAGCGATCCATAAAAAATATCAATGCGCGTAGGTAGATTAAGTTGAATCTTTTTAAATATTGTTTGCATAATGCTTTCTAATAAAAAATTTGCCCTCTCTTGATTTCCAGAGTAGATTACAGTCATGGTGGCCAATCACAATAAAGACTAACCAACATGCAGAAGTTATTATTTGCGTTTATAAGCAAATACGCGTTAAATGCGTGAAAACATACAAGTCTCTTTCATTCTGAGAGTATATAATTATTTAAAATAGAATTATTGGAATTATATAAAAATGAACAGTCACACTTTTGATATATTTCATTAAGGATATAGTTTGGACTTAAAAAAAACAGTTATTAAATCGCAATTATTGGATGGTTCTTTTAAAATAAAAGTAGAAGTTTATTAATGGGTTTTTTTTTCAAAAATTAAGTGTTGACAAGATATATTTACAGAAAAACGTTTCTAAATCGTATAAATTGTCATACCACCAAGTACAGAATTTTGTATTCCACGCGGCCTAAGCCTCAGGCGGAAAGCTAGTTTATATTATTATAAACGCGAACTTTTAAATATAGATAAACATGCTTTTATAAGCATGTTTTTATGATTTTATAACCATGTTTTTATGATTTTATAAACATGTTTATTTATTTTTAAAAGGACGCGCGTATCAGTAATAAAGGTAAAAAGTGACAAATCGTCTGGGGTAAGTTGCTTTTTTAGCCACGGTGAGCGCTGCGGTCGATTCGGGTTCTCCCACCACCTACTTTGCACATAGCGAATAGCCGTTACTATACATGTTTAAACTTAAAATGGGTCGATGACATAAGCATCGTTAAACATGTAAACAATGATTTAGTTATTTACTTATGCTAAATTCTTTTCAATAATTAGTCCTATATATTATTCTTAAATTAATGATTTTATAAAATAAACTTCTTATTAACCTAACCTTTAAAATTTTAAAGGGTTAACAAACCTGATTCTTTTTTGTTCCAAATGTCTTACAAATTCAGCTTCACTCGGCAGTAGAAACATTACCGCGGCGCCCACTTGAGCCGCTCTGCCAGTTCTCCCTACCCTGTAGTGGAAAAAATATGAAAGGAAAACTATCATTGAATGCTCGATGTGACTCAATAAAATAAGTTAAACTATATTTAAATTATAATTGATAATTGATAGATTGTATTGTGACTTCTTGGTGGAAATGCATTTCAAATATTAAATTAAAGACTTTTTTACACTATTTCCACTATTCATTTTAAAAACATTATTTAATTACAACCGGTTTCGAGAATTCATCATCAGGTAGTCTATAGTCTAGTATTATATATTAATAGTCTTGTATTATATTATACATTTAATTGTATTATATTATACATTTAAATTCACATAAATTACCTGTGTACGTAATCTGTGGCGGAAGCAGGAGCGCAGTACTGCAAAACCAGATCCACGCGAGGGACGTCTATACCTCTGGCCGCCACGTCCTTGAGGAAAGATTTGTGTTTTTGTATGTATTTTTGTAATTTTTTTTAACCCAAATCAAGAAATATTGGACCGATTTGGTACATCTTAACTGAGTGGCATAGGCTTTATAACATTAGCGAGCATCTAGTAATATATGTATGTATATTAAAACTCTTATAGCGAATTACTAAATCGATTTCGCAGTATTTTAAATACTGGAGCTAGAATTATTCATTTTGGATACTGCGAAGGTGCCTACTCTATAATATAACCATTTATAGAATTAAATAGAAGTTTGCTTAAAAATCACCAATTTTAAGCCTACCTTAAATTTTTTGTTAAAATATACCCAATTTTGAATTGGCCTCTAAATTTTTGTTTAAAAATATTGAATTGTTGGTGCTCACTTGCAAACGTAAAGTAAGGTAATAAAAAAATCATTATGTTTAATTTGAATTAAAAATAGCTGCTAAAATTTAGAATATTCTGGAACCTTTTCTTACTAAAATTATAATTATTAACGCAGAGTCAATTACAACACGCACTTGAAACAC
Organism: Phoebis sennae; assembly: GCA_001586405.1. Classification (NCBI taxonomy): domain Eukaryota; kingdom Metazoa; phylum Arthropoda; class Insecta; order Lepidoptera; family Pieridae; genus Phoebis; species Phoebis sennae. The sequence goes on along the minus strand of LQNK01000680.1, from coordinate 584,641 downwards.
CGTAATAATGTGAATAAAGCCAGTAGTGGAACCCCGCTGTGACCAAGAACGATGTTATTATAGAATACAAAAAAAAATAATTAAATACGTAAGTACAACATTACTATGCAAATTGCCATAGAAAAATTAAACTATGTTTTCCGAATTTAAGACATAAATATATAACTTACTATAAAATGAATAATTAGATACATATTTGACTAGACGGTACTTTTCATAAGCAGTGTAGCAAACTCTGAATACCCTTAATCATCTCACAATTTTCGATTTCACCACATACCTCGTATAAACGACTTACAATTTTTTTACATCCATAAATAAAATGTGTTTAATTAACATGATAAATTCCGTCTCAGCTAAAGTGTACATTTTGTGTTCAATCATAATTTTATACAAACATACCGTACAAAACAGCACTCCTCTCTTAGCGGTGCGGAATTGCTTGAACACTTCCATTCTTTGCTCATGCGGCATGGAACCGTGTAGACTGAACACATCCACATCCATCGGTATAAGACCTCCTTCCGCCGGAGCTTCGTAATCAATTTCAAATTCCGAATCCGAGTCTCCTGATGATTCCTATGACGTAAAAATTGCATTTAAAATATAATGTAACTTTAAGTGTGAAACATTATTAAAAAAAAAATACAATATTGTTGAGCAATCCACATTTTTAAAAAATATTTACGTAAAAAACGTAACTTTTAAATATTACCTTTTCTTCTTTATCATCACCATCACCTTTCCTCTTTTTAGCTTTTATATCATTTTTAATTTTCTTTTGTTTCCGCTTTTTCACATCTTTACCAGTCAAAACAGTTTCTATAAGTTCCGAAAAATAATCCACCATTTCTAACGTAGCCATAAACACGATCATCTTACCGCCTTTTTTATTTAGAATACAATGTTCTACAATGAGCGAGCACAGAGATACCAATCTCAATTTCATGGGTATTACTAAGAAGGTTTGGTTAACTGTAGCTGGTAGAACAAGTTCATCTTCAACTATCGCCGTTTTTAGAGCATTTTCAAACATGCTAATTTGTGGCTCCTTTTTCTCTTCCTCTTCAACTTTTTCTTCTTTCGCTTCTTCAACATTGTTCTTTATGTTTAATTCTTTCTGAACCTTAAAGTATTCATAATCTGAATCACTGTCACTATCATTTTCATTATTAACATTGTTTTGTTTCACATTATTTTCCTCTTGTGTAACCTCTTTTTTAAATATATCAGGATGATTGGCTCCGCTAAAAGCTTTGAGACCTATGAAAGTAACAATTATTAAAGTATTTGCAATGAAAATGTAATGTTAAGTTATTACTGACAAATAATACATACCTCCTCTACTTTTCACTTTAGAATCATCATTGCTTGTTTCTGCTTCTTTATTCTTTTGAACAGTTTCTTTAACTGGTTCAAGTTTACTTTTAATTTCTTTGTTAATTTGTTCATCAATTTTTGTGTCTTTTTCTTCATTAGTGGGTTTAAGCGAATCAGCCACAAGCGCTTTACCATCTGAAGTGTCGACGAAAACCGGTTCCACCATTGTGATTCCCGCCAAATTTTCTACAGCCTAAAGTCAAAGAAACGATATAGAAAAACTTCCAACCAAATTCTGTTATATTTATAAATGCTACTAATAATTTACCTTAGTTAATGTTGCTGATAATAATATCGTCTGCCTTTTCTTTGATACAAATATATCTGTTAATGGATGTTTATAGTCGGTTTCGTCATTATTTGCTGGTGCTGTATTATTACCCTCACTTTGAAGTGGATCTTTAGTAATGTTTTGTTTCATAAGGGCTATGGGATCATATGTGGCGTTTTTCTTATGTTCCTCTATAGATTTGACTATAGCTGCTACATCTTTTTCATAACCCATATCTAATAATCTATCTGCTTCATCTAATATTAAGCATCTAAAATTAACAAATATTGCTGAAATACTTGCAATTCTTTCAAATAAAAATTAAAACAATATAATTGATTCATTTTCTAAAATGTGAATTACATACAAGGCTTTTAATAACACATAATACTAACCCTGTTTTGGCGAAATTTAAAGAATGTGTATGTCTTAAATGATCATTTATGCGGCCTGGAGTACCAACCAGTATACTAAGACCTTTCCTTAATCTAGCTTTTTCAGCTTTCCTCTTCTGTCCACCACTTAGCAACCCAGGTACAATCCATATAAAAGGCTAAAAATGGACTTAAACTTAAAAAAATCTTGGACAAATATTTATCGAACATCAAGAAAATATAAGTATTTTTATGATAGGTCCTTTTCAAGAAGTTACTTATTTCTAACTAAATTATGGAATAAAGAAAGAATAATATACTTGATAATAGTATAGGTAACTTATTATTTTTAGTTTGACTATTATTGATAAATAAATTACATAATTATCTCAGACAACAAAAAACAAGAATAAAGTATTTATAATAATATTATCTAATACCGACCTTGGTAAGCTTAACAAATAGTTCATAAGTTTGGACTGCAAGTTCCCTAGTAGGTACCACAACTACCACTCTTATACCATCATGTCGGTTGATCTTAGGTCTTATTGCTTGTAATCCTTCAATTACGGGCAATGCATATGCTAACGTCTTTCCTGAACCTGTTTGTGATCTGTTGATATAATTTGTGATGAATCAATTATCTATATTAATGTTGTAATGTACCAACATCATAAAGAACATATTTAAACATAATTTTTAAAATACAAAAATCCACTTTGTATCTACAAATATGTATGCAATCAGCATTCTGTGTGTTATAAAGCATGTGCTAAAATATTTCTTTTTCTTAGCTACATTATGTATGAAACCAAGAACTGCATAGTTTTTACACTCATATTAAGCTTATTGCTAAAAGAGTAGTTCTTAAAAAGTTAAAAAGAATAAACACTGCTGCCTCATATAAAAGAAAGTCTCTAAGATATTGAATACATAACTTCTTAAAATCTAAGTTGGCAAGTGGGCAAGAATTTTTAAAATATATAATTAAGACAATTTTGTCAAATAAAGTACATACCTGATCAAAACATCTCTTCCTTGTAAAATAATAGGTATTGCTTTTTGTTGCACTGTCATCAATTCACTTAAATTCAAGTTTTGTTTCAGGTTTGCAATACTATGAGGATGAAGGTTTAAATCAGCAAATGTAGTTCCGGCAAACACTTTTTCCATTACAGGCTTGACAGCTCTCTGACCAATTCGTGGAACATCTGGGTTATTTTTAAATAATGATGATATCCAAGCACCACTTCGTGATTTTTGTTTCAGGACCATCTCATCGGTGACTTCCTGGTAATTTTTACCTTGAAACTTTCCTTTATTCTCACTCAAATCACGCAACTTAGATTCAAGATCGTTACTTTTTTTAGCTGGACTCTCAGATGGTTTTTGAAACTCTGTTGTGGGCTTTTCAGAATATTTGGCCGTGAATTTTTTTGGAATAACATTTTGAGGCCTTTTTCTTGCTACTATCTTACCCGAATAATTTGGTTTCGATACAAATTTGTATTCACCAACGTTCTTTTGAATTGGTTTACCTTTGATATTATTTTTCTGAAACAAAACTATTTTTAATATATTTCTACATAAATTAAGGTTAGCACAAGCACATGTTTTAATGCATTTACCTTTATCGATGTTGATATATTTAATTGTAGATCTTCCATTTTATGTAAATATTATTCCACAGATCATTCGAGTTGAGGTTATATCCACGCTGGTGACACTTTGTTTACAAATTGTACTACAGCATGCGTCAATTCTGACAGGTCTCTGACACATGACAGCGCGTATTAGGCTGCGTTCGATAATATTATAAAATAAAATAAAATAAAAATAAAAAAAAAATAAAAATACTTTTATTGCCATAAAACAAAGGTTTTTACTACAAGTCCTTGAATCATTTAAAACCAAGAAAATATATTAAAATAATGTAACTCAAAAAAATTAAACGTTTCTGGGGATGATGTTCGATAAGAGACGTCGAGTTCAAAAAAACATTGTAGATTTTAAAGAAATATATAGATAACTAAATTGTTGAAATAAATCCCAAACATGATGTTACTAAATATTGCGTAAACTTGAAATATCAATTTCAGATAAATAATGAATGAATATTATAGGTACTCTGCTGATAACAAAAAATATCTTGGGCTAAATACTTAGATATGGAATACTTTATTTTTATGTTTTCTTCGTTTGAAAATTGAGTCAAGGTTATGAAAGAGTGGCCTTTTTAGAATCTACCATTAGCTATTGGTTTAATTATTGGCAAAGCCTGTACAATGGTAACTAGATAACGAATAGATATACATAAAAATAGGTATTTTTTTTGTAAATACATCAATACTTTAGATAAATTAACACCCAGACAATGGAAAACTACAATGTTCATCACATAATAATCTTCTACTCGTGGGGATCGAACCCACAACCTCCGGTGTATTTGACCATTACCATATCCAATCGAGTAAAATGTGTGTTTTTAATATTTTATTTTATTCTAGTAATAACCTCTTCGCTTGACTTTAATTCAGTCTCAGCCCATAAGAAGTTCTCAAAGCAATCTTTAAAAGAGCAGTTAGGGTTTATCGATTATAAGCTTACACACGCGTTTTATTTTATGTGCACTTCATCGGGATCACGTGCAGCCACGTGCCGACAAAACATTGCTTTAAGAGGTCTATAGGGTGGAATAAATATTTGTCATTTCCAAAACCATATATAAAACACGTAAGCCCCCGAATTACATTATGAATGGAGTCGTTAATTATGAGTGCGTAAATCAAGTTCATAGGAATAATAATGATATCCAAATCATTTTTTTTAAATATCATCAAGATAATAATAATAATATGTACTTTAAAATATAATACGAATATATTTGTCGTTTAGTAAAATCAATTTAAGACATTTGGAGGAACAGACTCCACTACTAGGCGTACTCCAGTATTACATTGACAATATTAAAAATTTATTAATTTCTCATTTCATCCACAGAGAGATCAGGCGTAGGACCGACAGCGACACGTGCTCTGCGAGGCACGGGGGTGTTCTAACACGACCAACTTCCAGACTTAGTGCTCGCACTGAGATTTCTTTGTCAGAAATGTCCCAGTAACATTTTTTGATCCCACGGGATTCGAACACGAGATACCTCGATCTGTAGTCAAAGACGCAACCACTAGACCAATGAGGCAGTCATTGAGCTTATAAGGATTGGGGGACTGGACCATTAGGAAAAAATTACGAATTTCCTTTGAAAACAGGTGCATGAAAGACACGCTAATCTACGAAGGAGGCACCTGCCTATACTATCGCTAAACTATTCATAGTTATCTGACTAAAATTAAATATTTACGTTTAACCATCATGTATGTATCAATGGAAAATTCAATTAACTTAAAATTATCAAATTATTAGATTTTTTTAAATTATTTTAATTTTCTATAAAAGCACATATCACATCTTTACGATTAAAAATAACATTCCATTAAACCACACGAAAACACACAAATCACGATGACCGAATCGTATAAAAGGATAAAGAAGTATAATCCGTACACTTGGAATTCAAACATTGTACATAAGACGAGGGTCGCGGAGGTGTGAGGGCGCGGCGTGATTACCGCCGGCCAACCGGGACGACCCTCCCGGTATAATACAGAATACAGATATAAATTGGGATTTTATGTGTTTTGTAAGAAAAATGTTTTGCTAGTGTTTGTTTTTTATTATTGTTTTAGTACCTTTTACAAAATTGAAGTTACCCAATTTTTTAAGATGTAACATTGATTTCATTTATATTTTCGGGCAATAGGTACTTGATGACTACGTAAACAAATAACAAAAAACGCACTAAGGGAACTTTAGATTACAGAGCAAAATTAATATAGTACCTAAGTATCATAATAATATAAGCCGCCTGTTTTCAGTAAGTCTTTTAAAATATTAAACCACTTATATGAAATTATGTAACAGTGTATTAAATTAAGTAAATATTTTAATACTGTAAAACCAAAATGATTGCGAGGGCGGGCGGCTACCAATCTACATCGACAATTTGTAGGTGCTACGCTCCTCTATACATTCAAATTGCAATTCTATTCATATCGATACGCTAAAGATATTACAAGACAAATCTAATCACAGACTATAGAACTTTAAACTTTAAAGTATAAATATGGCTAAACCTAAGATAACTATAAAATTACTTCAATAAAATTACTTTGTTCTTTACTATTGTGCATTAGGGAGGAACTTGCTCTCACAACACAGGGAATCCTGAGAGCAAGAGTTCGTATTTAAATTATTATATCACAATTTTTGGTTAATAAAAATTTTTCTTATTCTTATTCTTACTTACATCAAGCGATGTAAGGTTATTGGTTAATTAATATAAACATGTTTAATATTTTGAATGTAAACTTATTTATGAGTATAAATTGCATAAACAAACTAGATCATCAGATAACAAAAGAAAAATTGACTTACGTGTCACATAAGAAGAAGAATTTAATAAAATAAATAAATAATACGTAAGTTTATCACATTGCTTTTATTTTTAATATAATTACCGGTATTAACTCTATACTAATTGTTTATTATTATACATAGATATAAGCAATGGCAATAAAGGCAACAACATGCAAAGAGGCAATCGCGCGTTGGGAAAAGAAATCTGGTGAATCTGCCGCAGAAGCCAAAGTTATAGAACTGCAGTTTCAGTGGCCACCCATCGAGAAGATGGATGGTGTGCTCTCCACTCTCGTCGCTTGCGAGTTAGTAAAATATTCAAATATTTTCCCCATAATAATGCAATTTAAATGATAGTCTAGTTATAAGACTTACATTAATTATTATCTACAGATAACGCAAATACGAATAATGTTAATCAGTATAAGATGTAGTTGGGAAAAGAGCAATAAAAGCAGGCATATATATTTTGAAAATAGGTACCTAAGTACACTAAATACAAAAAATGTCGTATAAAACTAAATAGCGAATAATAGCGACAGATTTTTTTTTTTTAAATTAGTAGATAATTCATCGCTAAATCCGCGTAGCTATAGATACTTAAGCATTGCATAAGAAACTATAAATCTTACAAAGAGATAGGCTCAGAAATATGGCTAAAGACTCCTTCTTTTCAGAAAATTAAGTTTATCGTCGAACATGATCGATAAAATTGCAGGCATCGCTGGCATGAGAAGCCTCAAGATCCTATCATTAGGACGGAATTATATAAAAACCTTGGCCGGTATTGTAAGTTGCTACTTCAATAATAAGTATTATTAGTTTTGTTATAATAGTGGGAAAGAACATGAATTCCGTTCTATCAATATTTTAAGATATTCCTACCATCTTTCTTACCTTTTTTGTCGTATTTTGTAAAATAGAAATCAAGAAAACATTCTATGGTTAAAAATATTTTTTAAGGAAACAGTTGCTGAAACTTTAGAAGAACTATGGATCAGTTACAACCCGATTGACAAGCTGAAGGGAATCGGTGTTATGAAAAACTTACGAGTCCTTTACATGTCCAATAATGCGGTAAAGGAATGGGTTGAGTTCAATAGATTACAGGCAAGTATAATTTTTAAGCTAAGAATAGGAACATACTCGTATATGCAAATAATATTGAAAGTAATAAACAACAACAAAATCATAAATTATATCGTGTGGTCCAATGAGAAATTGAGAATTGAGAATTAAAACTATGTTGACCAAAATCATGCTTTTCGCTTCTGTGATCGATATTACAGCTTATTTAGTTTTATGGCGAAACAATAATATTTTTCTCTATGACTCCACCAATACATCCAAACAGACAAGATATAAAAACTTTCAATAACTGTTTTTCAGTCCTACTCATACTATAAATGCGAAAGTAACTCTGACCATATTATTTTGTACAAACATGGTTAAGATCCGGGAAAGAACGTAGGACATAGTTTTTATCCCGGAAATCTCACGAGAATCTATAAATATTTTCGAAAGACAATGGTTTTGCGTCTCCTTTCTCGTGCGCATGGCTACAAAATCCCTGCGTCTAGTCTCCCGGCTGCACAAAATATGGACAAAAGTAGTGAATTGGTAACTTTAGAGTAGAATTCCCCAAACTTTTTTGTGTCGTAGACCCCTTACCATGTCTTTCCGTGTTGGGTAGACCCCCTACTTACCTGATTTAGTAAACGTGTTGAGATCCACTATCGTGAAACCTTTTTTCATTTCATGGACCCAAAAGATTTTTTAGCGTCGTAGACCCCGTGCAGGTTGTCATAGACCCCTAGGGGTCGATATAGGCCACTTTGGGAATCACTGTATGAGACAGACATGAATAACATCTTCGACCGCGCCACCACTTTCCATCAGGTGCAGTGGCGGTCAAATGTCTGCGTATCATTCAATAATTCCAGGAATGTTCTGCACTACGCGACCTAGTGTTCACCGGTAATCCTCTGTGTGACAATATGGCGGATGTAGACACGTGGCGCACGCAGGCTTCCAATCGCCTGCAGCAAATTACCAAGCTGGACGGCATCCCGATACTCAGGGAGGGAGACTAAGAACTAATTTATATGATCTTCTAATTAAAACGTACTTTGATTTAGTTTTTCAGTAATTAAATTAATTAATAATAATGTTTTTTTTTCATTTATATTATTTATTCACAATTTGCTTCAGATACTGAACTCATGCAGTAGTATTCAATAATATTGTTTAGGTGGAAAAATTATGATTTTACACTAAAAATAAGAATACAGGTATTTCCCGCTGTGGATTAAATAAGACTGGTTGACTCATGTTGAAAATAGATTTACCGAACCAGGAGTTGACTCCAAAAAATCGCAGATTTTGCAATAAATAAACATTCTGTTTCATTTCACTTCCATGCATGAGTGTGCATGAGTGTATAAAAGAAGTAGCTAAAAATGGTGAAAAAAATTACTAACCACAACAAAAAGACAACAAGACGGTCACGACCAATCTGTCTAGACCTAGAGAATAAAAAGAATTTTCGTTAGAGATGACGATGCCTTTCAGAGTTTTTCGATATTCCTCCTTGTTTAGGATTTGACCCTGAAAACCTATTTCAAACCTCACTGTACTTATATGCAACTTTGCTTGTCAAATGTATGTTCACAATAAGATGAAAAAATAGTCAAATACCAAATACAAACTAGCCTATTAAGTATGTTTTCCTAAGAATCTCCTAAACCTAGCTAAATTATAGTGTCTATAGCAATTTAGAGCAAAATCAACACACAATAGGTAAACAAGCACACTCAAAACTTTGTGGGTGTTACTTTTCTTTAAATCGCATTTTTCTTCTATATCCATCAACATCGCCGGTCAATTTTTAATTTTTTGTTTCATGAGAAGGCCAAATGTAATCAAAATATTTTATGAATTAGTCATATTAACAAGAATCAGAACTCATCGCGCGTAAAACAATATATTATCGTACAATATAGTGTTGTCCGTCCACTTTTATGATTCGTCATACGTCTGAAAGCCGACGTAATAGGCTGATTAATTCGTGGCAAAAGGAAATACGAATTGGCGAGGGTCGCAAATGCCGGCGGAAAAGTCCCTCTCTGTAGCCGTCCAATGGATCTGCCATTGTATTGCCTCTAATAAAATTTAATGATGTAAACGGATAGCGCGAATTTATCTAACTTCGTAGTGCCCTGAGAGCGTCGAGGGGAAATCAATTAACGACAATATATCTGTCGTAGATTGAATTATTGCTACATGATAGCGTTGAAACTTGAAGGGTTTAAAATTTGGGGTAAAAAGCTTTTGTCTCTATAAGTTTATTGAATTAAAATGAAGATTAGTGCACTTTTCTAAAGTGTATTATTTTCTTATTTGTGTTTCTTTATATTTTACTTATGAAGAAGTTGTAAAAACAAAAAGCATTTTTATAAATAGTCTTTCAAAATTAATAAAGCTTTACCCTATCGTTAATTCATTTTTAAAAGGCCATTTCATTACCCTTAGAAATTGATTTAGATACTCGGTTTAATATAAGAATCGCGTGTATTCGAAACCATAATGATATTACACCATAGGTGACATTTGAATGGCATTCAATAATTTAATGGAACTTCAACCATTGTGTGCTTTTGGTAATGGGCCGATAATTGCTCGCCCAAACAGAAATAACTCTGTTAATCACAATGAAAGTCGCACCTTCCCTACATATTTGAGTGCTAGAGTGCCGCCGGTCATTATTTAATTATTTATTAACATTACAATCGACCCAATTTTGATTTCTATTTGACATTTCGATTACAACCCGTATTGCCGCCGGCGAACGCCATTTTGTGACATCTGTCCTCGAATGTGTTACGAACTATAAAATTCAATTTCCCCAATCGGCTATCGGCACATTTATTATTCATAGACCGGTACAAAGAAGCCCGGCCACTAACAGATGTGATGTTTTACGTGAAGGAATATAAAGATCATAGCGTTATAACATGATCACTGAGGGACTTGAATTTAATATGACATTCATATCCAATAAACTTTGCTTTCGACATGGCTAAACATACCAATCTGCAATAAAGTCTAAGCTATGAATAAACAATAACATCGCGTGATATCTTTTTCTTCATAGCAATGCATAAGGTTTAAAATGAACGCCACATGCATCTACACAACTACGTTATTCCTTTTCAGAAAGAGTTCGATTCCATTTGCCATGAATATTTTGCACGTTTATGAACGATACGATTGCGGTAATTGGCAACAGATTATGCCAGTGAACGCGTTTAATAATGGATCAATCGATGTCCATTTTCGTAATAGCTATATCGTAGGAGCCGGTTAAATCGTGTGATCGAAAGCGGCCACTCGCTCTGTGGAGCCAATAAATCAATCTATGTCGTCGGTAATGCACAATCCATTTACTCGCATGTAGCCTAATTGCTGTTAGCACCGCCCAATGGCCACATTAGGCTGAAACGTTCCCCATACGCCCGCCCTCTCGCCCCTTCAGAAGCTGGCTCACAAATAAGCCTCGTGGACTATAATGGTTGATTTTCTAGCTCACAAAACAAGCTGCAAATACAGCAGCGCTTACGCCACTTAAAGGCGGAGAAAATGGCTTAAGTGCTTTCTCTATTATACTTAAGGTCGTTCGTGAAAAGGATAATTTTCAACTCTCCACCGCCCTTGCTTATAAAGGACAGCATTGTGTGGATATAACGTTTAAGCAACGATCAATTTGTTATAAATAAATTTACTGATTTTAATCTTCAGGAGGCAAATAAAAAATGTATGACTTAGATATATTTTGAATCCTTACTTTAGATGTTAAAGAAAACGTTTAAAAAGTTTTTTCTGGTATAGATGCATTACACAGTATATTCGTCTTTAATATTTTCTCAGCCTTTTATAGTCATTGTTTGGCAAAGGTATAAAATTCAATGGTCAATGCGATTTTAAAAGGAAATATGCCCTGAAAATGGAAATTGATGTTCAGTGGGTAGATTCGTACCCAATATCTATTCGACTAGTCAAGCATGTTCACACATTTCCAACGTCAAGAGAGATAATATATTTTTAAGTTGGGTAACCTATTGTCGGGCGCGGCGAGGGTCACAAATAAAGCTTTCCAACAAACAATAGTTCCGGCCCTTTGTCGCCCGAGTTGAGTAAACAGTAGTTCTGAGCTGAGGTTACGGGCAGATAACTTCGACTTGCACATAACCTTTGTTTCTTTTTGTCTTTGTGGTAACTGCTTGGGTTTAATTACGCTATTTAATTGTTGTACTTTAAAATGAGTTATGAAGGGATAAAGATACTGCGCCTGTTGAGTTGGTCCTCAATTAAAACTGTTTAGATATATGTGGGACGATTCATGATCACGGTGATTCATAGTCACCTATTAACACCTGTAATCCATGTTGGGAAGGGCAGGTGATTCATTGGTCATTGAGGAACATATAGTCATTCATTATTACCCTAAGTAAGTATAATGTTATTATCTATTTAGGGTACAGCCTAATATATTCCACAATAAACATGTTGCGCAATCTTACATCGCCGTTCTTATATTTTCTTGAAAGTTACAATAGATTTTAATGATGCATAAGCATACAAGAGGGACATAAAATATAAGCACCGCATCTGCATACAAAAAGGAATTAAACAAACAAACGCTCGCTAAAACCATAACAATTTATACGAAACGGAAAAGTCACGATCGTACCATAAATTACTATCTCAACATTAACACCTACTTTCCATAATAGCCGATAAACCAAATTTAGTTTTCATGTTACGCACCCTCAGCTACTTATATAATAAGCGGTGATCAATGGAGAATAATCCCATTGTGTGACGCGCACAAAAAACCGTGTCAGAATTATTCCGCTACGCTCACACTAATATCTCCATTACATTAGCGTACTCGACTTATTGTTAATCCTTCCGAACTCTGCATTGACGTTGGTGTAAATAAAATAAACTTTCAGTATTCGATTTTACGATTTATATAGATAGGTAATTCTGAAAAGAAAACTTCAGTCACTAATTTGGCACTGGCCGCAAGGTATACCATATCGATATTGTCATTTCCCGGCCATGATTTTGTTATTTGTTATTCTAAATTGCAAACATAATACTCCTTTAAATCGTTCGTTTTCTACACTTCAAACATAAAACTCTTTAAAAACGTTCGTTTGTCTTTTCGTACTGGAGTTGAATGAATTCTTTTTACTTTTTAATTTCATTCCAAGCCCCTGAAAAATAAGAAAACAGTAAGAAGATATAATACTAAATTTTAATATTTTTAGAGTAGGTATACTTGCACGTTCAACAGAAAGAGACAGTTGTTGCAACAAAAGAATGAACGCTGCAGCACACATAATAGCTTGTGTTTATTCAATTTAAGTCACTGGCAACACAATGTCATGTTTTCGCCAACGTTCCGACTTGAGTCGGAGCGCCTCCGGGCAATAAAATTAATGAAGCGTGGAGATGGGACCATTTTACTTGTATTATTCGTCTCCTGCGGGCTGAGACTGAAGCGAATGTCCATTAGTTCTGTTTTAACATGTTAGCGATGTTGAAACGTTGTAAATGCGATTTACTCTGCAGAGGGGGTGGAAAAGCTGGAGTGATTCGCAATCGATAGTTCGGATAAGATAGTCAGGGGTTAAAAGGTCATATGTTATAATTGTCTTGATATTTTTATTGATTTGATTGAAGACAGAATGTTACCAAATTGTATTTTTGGGTAGGTATTTGAGGCAAGCTGGAAACTTGTACAATGCCTCTCATAATATACCCCGACATGAAACTGCAGACGTCTTCTTGTCTCACTAGGCCGTTGTTGGAATTTAGCAAAAAGCAATGTTTTTGAGTAACCTTAAAAACGAAGCACGATAAATAAATAAACTCTTAATTAATAAACAATACAAACTATAGTAAAGTATATTACTGCAAATATAAAATTAATAAACTGGGTAAAATGCATTTGAACCAAATACATATAACAATACCACCAACACTGCCCAGTAACAAAAGCGCTAATCCAAAAGATTATACCGAAACATAATTCGCGTGAAGATATATCGATAGCGAACCATTTGGTGAAGGAAATGCGAACACAAGTGAGTCGTAAGCGAGAACAATGCTTGCATTACGCCGCATTAGCGGTTAACTGATGATCAAGCCGCGCGTCAAGCGATACCATCGTAATCCCTCTGTAACCCTGGTACACGAATCGAAATAAGCTTTCGCGAATAATGCATTTACACAAATACCCCATATTTTTTAGTATGGGATATGTTCTTAAACATTAAAAATATACTATTAGGTACTGAAAAATTAGTCGTTCCTTCGTAATTTTTTCGTAGCTCTCCTTTGCAAATATTATATTGCGACTTCCAAAAAAGGCGCAGTCATTTTTACTTATTTTACATCGCCAAGTTTGAAAGAAGTTTGTAATTGATTTAAATCTAGCAAATAGAAAATAAAAATTGGCAATGACATTCTTATATTTTTGCTATGAAATTTTAAAGATGGTGGTGGCCAATGGAATGGAAGATGTATTAATTCTCATTTCTGACATAGTCGTTTACGTCTTGAGACTATAAAAGTAAACATTAAAAAAGTTATAATTTCCCTTACCTTCCATAAGCACTTACATTGTACGTATTAAACGTAAGTTCATTACCAGCAAAAGGCATGTTAAGCGTTTAGCTTATCACAGTTCCGTGGTATGTAAAATTGTTGCAGCGCCGTCGCACGCTCATTACGCCAACATTTGCTACCGCTATTAGCATATCAAATGCTTTTATCTGATGTAACGGCTGCACTCGGCCTCACATTAGCTTAAGTATGCTCTAACACGAGACAATAACACGATTAGTGAAATAAATACAGTAACAGGAGTGGATGGGGCTCGGCTATCGATGGTTATCGCAAGATCGCATCGGTAAAGCTCCGGTTACTTTTGCTTTTAATTTTACAGTATGGTGGGTGCGATTTAACTTAATATTACATACTGCGTAATATTATAAAAGTGTCGAATGTCGGGACTCGGGATTCAAAATAAACATATCATAATCAAAACTCACTTGGCTTGTGTCATAGAAACTTTTTGCTGGTCAACATTCTTACGAATGGATCGCTTGAAATCGCAATCGCATGAAAATGTGCGTTTGTGGTAACACTACAATCAAAGCTAAAAATAATATAAATATGAAACCTCCTTCTTATGTTGAAATTATGTCTCAGAATATAAAATAAATTTTAACAACTTAATTGCCTGTATAACAAATTATTCCTATTCTTCTCATTATCTATTTGCCTCCACCCTATATATAAGAACCTACATAATATAAAGTTAATTTTATACGTCCTTATTCAAAGTATTTGCTACAAATACCGTTAAACATGACTGATAAAGTTTTATGAGGCTGTTACATAGTAACAATAGACATGGAATACGGCAGAGATTCGGAGCTTTAGTGCATCCGATTTCCATACAAAAACTTCTATTTCCCGAACTAAATGGTACGAAAGGACATAAAATTGCGGGCGAATTACAGAACTATACCTACAGTTCTAGGATATTATTTTCTTTTATCATTCGTCTATGCGTACATTGTTAAACATTAATCCCCAGAAATTTATTGGAACAATTAATGATAATTCTGATTTTTGCATAACACCAAGTTGTTCTCAGTGTTTGCAAATCAAAAAGGACTGTAATAGTCCTTGTCATTCTGTTCATTTAACAAATATTCAAGTTTTTAGCCAATTATTTTATACAAATTTGCGACATAAATAAATATAATCTTTACGTAATTTTTTAAGGTTAATGCAGTCATTTTAGAAAATGTGTTCACTTGAAATCGCTGGAAAATACTGCAGATCAGCGTTGCCAAATAAAAAAAAATTGGTAGGTAAGTGCCAGTATCAGTCAATAAGAAAACTGTTCGATTTATCGTAAAAGCTGGGCAGGGACGTAGCCGGTAGCACACATCAACCAAACTTGAGCCTAGCAACTTGTGCCATCTCCTCAGGAAGTGATTTGTCAGCACCGCCCCCTCTCGATTGAATAATTCAAATAATCGAGGTATTTATATGTAAATAGCGGTCTACATCTCCATTCGAAAGGGCCGATCGGTACATAAATTTGGCAAGACGACGCGAAAACTGCGACACACCACCGATCTGATTTATACGCCAAGTTTTGGAAAAAGTGGCTCGCGTCAGGAAATGTTTGTCTAATCGCGTTTATGGCTCGACCCGGGATTTTGCGCCCGACGGAACATCGGGCAACGTTGACATGAAAACAATTTTATTGGTATATACGATAGTTTCTTTATTCAGTCATAAAATACGAGTTTGCAAGAAAATATTCTTCGATTACATTAAGCAGTAAATATAGGATTGTAGGTTATAGCATTTCGAGTTTGATATTGTATTATAGTAGTCTTTTGATACTATAATTTTATATTTAAAAACAATTTTTGCTAAATATTTTCTCCAGAGATGATGCTGTGTTATCAAACCTTAAATTATTAAATTGATTCTCATATTAAAATTTGCAGTGCCAACATTTACGTAACTTTACACATCCGCTATAATATTTAATGCATTTTTAAATTTATAATTTCATCTACTTAGATTATTATTTGTCAATAAAAAAAGAAATGTAAGTCGATTTCTAAACTTGACAATACTTTCTCAAATAATAACTTCGAAATTTCGAAATGATCGTCAATAGTCAAGCTCACGAAATGGATCATCAATTCTCATACAACATTTATAATCATAAAAAGATAAGCATACCAAATCCACGACCATTCAAATTAATTAGAAAATTAAGTATTAATAGTGAGGGTTTCAGGTTCATATGAAGTGTTTCCCGTAACGAATATCATACGTTTGTGGCACTCTATTATTCACACTGAACGGGTGAAGTCATCAATCATTCGCGCGGCTCAAGTAAAGTGTTAATAATCGTCCTACTATTGTTATTTGTTAGGAATGTTTACTATTGCAGTATTTTACTTATGAATTGCGTATATACATTTCGCAATGATTTATCGTTTTGAATTATTGATGGACGTAATAATTACTTTCTTTTTAATATTTCTTCATGCAATGCTTCTTTGCTTAATTTATTTGTAATTTTAAATACAGAGCTATGATAAGTAAGTAATATATCATTATGGGTTGTTTTTATTTTTATAAAGTAAATTGGAGGTGAAAATTCTGATTACAAATAGAACATAATTACTATAAACATATTAATTTCTTTCATTCCATAGTTAACTAAAAAAATCCACATGTAATTACGTTTCATTAACGGAAAATAGCAAAAGAAAATGGCTAACTCTTGGAAACAGAGAGAAATAAGTAAGTGAGCAACAAAACGCACTTTATCAGGTGGCAGCCGCTTTATCTCGCTAATGACCAACCCCTCCGCTGTAATAAAAGTCGATATCAAACGACATTCCACCGCTATTCAAGCTGTTTTGATACTTTTATGTTGTAGGTAAGTAGGTACTTACTTTTTCCTCGAACAGATTTAGTCCGAATTAATTCCCGTTACGTCTGGTCCTCGTATAGGCAAAGGGTAGTCAATATAACTTTTTTATTTTTTCAACGATTCAAGTTTTCTGAATGGATAATTGGTTAGTGATACGAAGTAAGTAGATAACCTTTAATACCTGGCAAAAACATCTCATATATTTTTACCATCCCTAAATAAACATTTATTTTTGATAAATAAGAACCTATAGTTATAATAGAGTTCATTTAGAAGTTTAATTTTTAAGTTTATTCATTCATCTTAACGTAGTTAAACGATGTCTCAAGATTTGTTTATTATATTATAATGATTGCAATCACAACATTTTATTCATATTTTTGCCATAGCTATCTTGCATGCTAACTTTTTTGTGCAATTGACTGTGGAATGATGCACGAAAAAGTTTATGTATACATTAAATAACACAACATATTAATTGGTTAACATCAAGATTGTCCCATCGTAGTATATGCCCACTGAAGCGCGGTCGAGAATTAGCGGCAGCGGGAAAGAAAAATGATTGTGACAGTCCGGCGAGCACTGCTAATGGAGTCTGCGTCTGCGAAATGTTGCCACTTACGTAGAGGGCGCTGGAACACCTACATTCGATGTTAATTAATAAGTTTTACATTACATAAATGTGTAAAATTCTTCAGACTACTCAATTCAGATAAATGAGTCAAAGGCAATTGAATGTATTATCTTTGTGATAGTTTGGTATAGGTTTTTTTTTAAATAAGGAGAAAAAAATCATTGTGACAGTCCGGCGAGCATTGATAGTGAAGTTTGTGTCTGCGAATTTTTGCCTCTTACGTAGAGGGCTCTGGAACACATACATTTAACAAGTTTTGCATTATGTGTGGTATTCTTAACTATAAGTTTGTTGGTGTAATTTCGGTATGTGTAATATCCTTGAAATTTGCAGCAAATATAAAATAAATTTATCAGGAATTTCTTGTATTTCTAATAGAAGTAAGTATTTAGTGCTTTTCTGCGAAATGTTACATATGCAGAGGGCGCGGAAAAACCTGCATATCGATGATCAGTGTGATTGTTGTGTTGTTGGCTGTTTCAGGCCACCTTCTTTAAAGAATGCTGCAGACGCAAAAAGTTAGCTTAATGATTTTTTTTGTTAATGCAAACTTTGCCGCAAAACTAATGTGTAATAAACAGCTGAAACTATTTATATGGGATTATAATCAGGGGATTAGTAAGCGTAGTACCTTGAATTCCACATACACATTCAATGCTATCATAGAACAAAGAAATACATCTATTTAACACCATGAAAGCTCCGATAAGGATCTTGAAATTCAAATCACCAATGCAATAGAGGGTAACACGAAATAAGCTGGAAAGCTCAAAGCAATAATAGGGCTCCACCCTACAGATACAATGCCGCACTCCCCTCACAAATTAAGTGTAAAACAAACCTAATGAAATTTAAATATCTTTCGACGAGACTGTAATAACTGCACAAATAAAATCATGTCGCGGGGGAGAGTAATCGCTTCTATTGTGTATACATTGTACGAAAATGTAATATAGACCGATGGAACTTTGTCAAAGTAAACAGCAAGTACGTTTACGCTGTATCATTTTGGAGCTCGCAAGCATGTTTAGTGCGACAAGGGTGGAATATCATAAGGAGGGGCGGAATGCTCTCCAGACAGTAATAGGCTCTCAGTGTAGACATACCTCTTATTGTTGTCTCGTTAACAGATAATTCAGTACATTACAGTAATACGTTTAGTGGTCTCATGCGAAAACAAGGAAATCTGGTGGGGTTTGCGTAGTCGCTTAATTGTCTTTGATGATAATTTAACCAAATTAAATCTGGTTACATATCATTTTGTTTAAGAAACTTTGTAAGATTGATGTAATTTAATAACAATTTTTATGATAGAAATGTTGTTCTATGATAAAAATTGTAAAAAAAAATAAAAATTAAAAAATATTATACAAGTAGGTATTCTTAAATATTGAAGAGATGATAATGAGAGGTTTCTAAAAAAATATTTAAGGATACGTCATTCATTAAAATGCAATATAAAATACAAGCTGGTATGTAAGCAGTTAATATTATCTTACCTGTCTGTAATTTAAGGAAGTCGACGGTAAACTTATAATTCTTTACCATTGGTCAATTGACTAATTTTCACAAAGTTCGTGTAAAATATTCAAATGATTTTCAAAAACACGTTTTCACCCCTCAAAGGGAAGGATACTAATTTCCTACCCAGTCTGAAAGAAGCTTCCTTTCAAGAAGTGGAAAAAAGTTACAATCGAAAAGGAAATTTGCGTTTTAAATCCTCTAATGAAGCTGAGAAGTTTATAATGGAGGGGTGAAAGGCTGCAGACAAATTGAGGAAAAAACTCCGAGCGAGTATCTTTAACGAGAAATGTTGACTCGCCTTCATTATCTTGCCACGAATGCAAAACATTCCTTTTAAAATTAGGTTTTTATTTATTCCATTTTACTCTTGTTTTGCGCGACGCACTTTAATGCGTAAATGGTGATGTAAATTGCGTCGTAGATTTATACAGGGAAAAGAACCGGAAAGTGGTCAAACTTATTTACTTGTATGTTTTATGGAGGTTCATTATAAGGTAAATAATTATCGTAAAAATCTATTTTTAATTTCAAATTTTAATTTATAGTAGGTCTTATCTTTGATTTACCGTCATGAATAGGTACCAATACGTTTATTTATTCACAAATTAACATTTCACGAAACTGTAGTTACATTGTTGCTGTTGAATTCTTATACTATTAGCCACTCGCTTTATTTTCAATACCATTTTTAGAACTGTAAGTACCTACTTAAAACGTCTAATCTTATTATGTATCTTGACCATTGTCATAGCGCAAGACATATCAAGCGCATTCTTTAATTGATTTCTAACTTTAAAGGTGGCATTTAAAATGCATGTGTGAAATGATCATCAAACATTGAATGGTCTGATTGGAAAAATACATTATCTTATATATTAGGTGCATTAGATTCTTTACTTGTAGTATAAAAAAAACGACCAAACATGTATATAGTTAGTCGGACTGGGCTCAGTCTAAAAGACCGTTGCCAACACTATGTTTATAACAATTAAATTAAATGTCGTTAATAGGCGAGGTGAGTTCCTAAAAATTTAATTTTTTTACCGTGTTTTCAGGTTTGATTGATATATATTGTACTCACACGTAATGAGAGTGGGAGGATGGTATTATTCCTCCAACGAAAAGGGAGGATAATAATAATATTATTATAATAATTATTATTTATTTGTTGACAAATGTCTAGGATCTTCAACCAGGCCGACCCACAGGACTGACCGAGCGTTAGAAACGAGGATTGATATTTTGAAGTGGTATACTTATATGCTAAGCGCCGAAAACATTTCGAAATCGCGATTTAGGAATTGTGTCGTCATGTGACACCACAGTACTCCCACCCGGGACCAGAGGTCGATCCTTGTTTATTTGTGCCAGGAACGAGTTCCGGTGAGACGAAACTGAATGCTGCGTAGTTCTCATTGAGTCGGAACTGTGCGGTGATGCTGCGTAAGCTCCACGTTGGAGTGTGTTGCGAGCTGAGGCTGAGGGATCTGACCAGACATGTGCGGTCGCTACATGTTAGTGGACAGGGTACCCAGTTTAGCTGAGAATGTTTACACTGTCAGTTGGTTGGCGCAGAGGGAAAGGAGTGAGTACGGTATGAACGGTTGGTTAGAAGGAAGGTGTTCGGGATAGGAGTCAACCACTGTAGTGCATAATATAGCTCCTAATGGTAGGGGAGCCCAAGAGGGGATTTCGGGATTTACTCGAGCGCGTCAGATTAATATATAGGGGGATACCTTGTACCTTAATAAGTACTTCCACCAAGTATGAGCCTTATATATATGTTCGCTCTTCAGGGATAAAGGATCAGATTAGTAAAAAAAAATTGATCATCAAACATTCTCGAGCAGATTAAGATAAGGTGAGTTAGTTACGTGCTAAAACGTGTATATTTCACTAATCTGACGATTTGAGCGTGACGCAAAGGAGGGAGAGGGCTACAAAGTTGTAAAAAAGACGTCACCTGGACATTCTCGAGCGCAGCTATTTTTTTTTTATTTTGAAGGGAATCATTCAAGGATTACGAAAAATATATAATCTGACGATTTCCACAAGCCGAAGCAACAAAAATTGATCGATAAAGATCAGCTACATGATGCCTATAT